>JAQZBX010045785.1:0-20942 GCA_029593785.1 Cabassous unicinctus | reverse complement strand
CTGGGTATGCATGGGGTTCTAACTCTCTGCTGAAGTGGCTTTATTGCTTTATCATGTGCATCCCTGGTAGAGGGAGTGATTAAAGCTGCTGCATCTGAGCAATTCCCAAGCTGTACAGGACTGAGCAAGGGGGAGGAAAGTGGATTGGCTGAACAGAACAGAAGTGTCGTATATAATATTTTTCTCTTTCTTCAATTCAGCACTTGTGGAGTCCTTCTCCAGTCCCTACCGTCCTCCGGAATTGAAAGCAAGTGGAATTTGTCTTTCCATTTTCTAAATCTCTAGTGAGGTTTACTCAGGGGATACTTTATGTCTCCATGTTCATGATGTCACTTTCTTGTAGCTTTATATAAACTTTTTATTTGTAGTGTATTTGTCTCATTTCAATAGACTGACATTTTCTTGAGAATAAAAAAATAAATTTGATAAATATTTGCAATCCTCAACCTTTATTACAGCATACTAAATTTTGTAAAATCTTAAAACATAACGTGAATTCAATTCACTAAGATAATCCGGTCACTGAAGTAATGGAAATATTTTTTCAGAAGCTTAGCTTCTTACATGTAAATAACTGTCAAAACTTTTTGACTTATTCTTCATTCTTAAACTTAATTATTTATGTTTTGAGTAATTGTGATTAAACTTTTATGATACATGTAATCAGCAAAAGTTAAGTTGTAGAGTACTGTATAATAACTTCATGAAGTTTGTCAAATAAATTTCAAAATAAATCTGTTCATATGATATACAAATGTGTCCAGATGCATACAATTAAAATTAAAGCTCAAATTTTAATAAGGATATAATAAATAAATAAAGATAAATTTTCTACCAGGATAATTATATAGTTCTTCTGGGTTTGTATATCAATAACATAATAATAGCAATAATAAACTGACCATTATAAATCGGCTGTAATGTGTCAGACATACTTAAAGCCCTTTATGAGTATTATAATTAACGTCAGGTCATAGGCACTTCTGTGGCCTACCACTTTGAGGCTGTCTTTCAAATGGAAAGTAATGCATGTGAGTTTCTAAATTTTAGAGCATAATATTTACCCTGTCATCTAAACATCTAATATCTAAACCACATGGATTATTTTAAATCAACAATCAAAACATTTGCAATTGAAAAGTGTCAAAGGATCTAACTATGAATTATTTAAAATTAAGGGTTTCATAAATCTCAGTTAAGATATAGGAAGAATCTATAATTATCTACCTGGGTACTTAACCATACATAGAACAATTAAACTTCCTTTACTGGCTTAGCTATAATCCAGATCCTGAAACAAATCCTTTTCCTAATCTTGGGAGATTTATTTTGTCCTACTTAGGTAACTGATATTTCAGAAAGTGAAATTGTGTTCTAATATCTGTGACTAAAAGTTTTACAAGAAGAACAACAAAAACCACCTTATTCTTTATAAAAATACCTTCATTTAGCTCATTTAATCTTATTTTGCAATATGTGCAAGCTTCCTTTAAATAACATAACTAATTATTTCTGAAAAACATAATGGAACATTTTGCCTACTATCCCCCTTGTGCTCCTTATATAAGAATCACACGGTAAATTTTGCTGGTATTAGAGTCAGAATTCTGATGTTTGTTTGTTTAATCTAACTAATTTGTGATTTTCCTTTTTTTGGACAATATAAGCTACATATATACATAATAAAGCATTTACGTCTTCCCATAACAAAGCATTTATGTCTCCTATTCATTTACTGACTTTGCAAACAGTAGTTGACTTCCTACTATGTGTCTGTAACTATGTCACCGGTGATAAAATAATCTGAAAAAAATACACAGAGAATTTTCTCATGAATATTATAGTCCAGTGAGGTACATGATAATAAACTGTGCAAGTTGTATGATGAAAGTGTATAAAGCTATATGCTCATAGAGCCTAGTGATTAATTTTAGTCTTGCTAGTTTTGGAAGAACTCTTGAGTAAGTAATATTTAGATGATATCCAAATGATGAAAGTTAGTTAAGTAGGAAAATGATTGAGAGTGTTGAAATAGTCATCCATATGGATGCTGAGGTCACCCAAAATTTTGGCAATAATTGTAGTGGAAATGAACACTGAAATTAGATGCCAATATTTTGTAGATAATAAGAGGAACATTGGTGGTATAGCAGAAGTACATGTGCCTCAAAGTGCAGGGTTTCCACAAAAAAATAGTGAGTATAGATCTGGAACTCCAACAAGGAGAAATGAGAATATCAAGCATGGCAATCAAAGTTGAAGTTCATGAGAGGTGAGAATAGTCACCACTGGATAAGGCTACAGTTAAAACAATGCCTGTGGAAAGAGGCATATTTCAGTTAAGGCATGAAACACATTAAGGAAACGTTGACAGTACTTAGAAATTATGTTTTTAGAGGACATAGTGAAAAGTTTTTTAAGGTTTAAATGAGGGGCAATAATGTTGGTAAATTAGTGTGATGAATTTGCAGTAGTTGATAGATTGCAAAGTTAAGATGAGAAGCTAAGAGATTCTGAGTGACAAATAGAGGACACTAAAACGATTTCCAATGCGGGCATTTTTCACTTTGCAGACCACATAAAATGTAAACAGAAGAATCATCTGTTTAGCATTGTATTACATTTTGTGGCTCAAAACCTGCCAAGATAATAGGCTTACATCTCATATCTTACCTTTGACTTTAACAAAATATTGATTATGGTTATCATTTTTTTTCTTTCATTCTTCTTTATGCTAGCAGATTAGATTTATTAAGCAGCATGGAAGCAATTCTTACCTGCTGCCTGCAAGCATACTCCCTCCTCCATTATTTCATAAATTGTTAATGCTTTTATGAACACTTCAAAGCCCATGCTAGGGTTCTGTCTGACTGAAGCAAGTAAGAACACAGGTGGATTCATTTGTGCATATTCATGATCCTTTCTCATTACCAGAGGCTGCCCAGCACTATATTTTCAAACACATCAGCTTGAAACATTTGTTATTTGCATAAATACTCTTCTTAACGAAAGCATTATCACTGTGTTAGAAGGTGAAATAAGTGCAATAAATGTACTTGTTTTAACATTATCATCCTTCAACTTGTGTTAATTTCAAAAGGCATATGACAGTATCTTATGTATGTGAAAAAATCTGTATAAGGTTGCAATTTTAATTTATCAGTGTTTCCACATTAATTAAATATGCACAGGTTTTTCAAATAGAGATTAAAATATGAAAGAGATTGAGCTATTTACAATCTAATTAGCTCAAAATTGGATGAGCAATGCAAATGCATAATTAGACTGGTTTGACTGTGACAAACTTGAAAGTGGGATTATGGAATTAGTAACAGAAAAATTATTATGAAAAAAGAAATAACCTTGTGATCAAAGACAGTGTAAGAAGACTTTCATTAAACCATTTTAGGAAAATTCTTCCATACCCAATTTTGTGGAAAAATTCAGATAATATGTTGATAAATATAGGGAAAAACAGAAAAATATTTTATTTCAAACAGAATTTCTAAAAAAAGAAAATGTTAATTTTATAAAAATAAATTACAACACACTTTTTAAACTTTATTTGTATAAAATAGTAAAAGCAATATAAAGAATACTTGTTTACCTTTTCCCATTTTGACCACTTTAGCATTTTTATCTCACTTGATTTATCTTTTGCTCTTACTTTCTTTCTCTGAACAACCAGAAAGTAATATAACATTACACTTTATACCTAATATTACAGGATGTGTTTCTGATGAATAAGAATAGTCTTTTAAATAACCACAGAAAACTGTTAGCATAATTATATTTAATATCAATGCAATACTTTTATCTAAAATGCTGGCCATATACCAGGTAGCCTGTTGATCCAATATTGTCCTTTGTCACAATTATTTTTCTTCAGTGAAGGATCCTGTCTAGAATCAAGTATAATATTTAACTACCATATCTCATTAGTTGTCCTAAATCTAGAAAAATTTCTCAGCTGTTCTTTGTCCATTGTGAATCAAAATTAGTGAAAGCTACCATCCCTTTTTTGTTGCTATTTTGTTTGAAAAGAACACTCACCTTTTGAGTTTCTCTTGATTGGCTTGAGATTTAAAATGGAGGCTATGATGTTTAGAGGCATACAATATCCATCTGCCCCTCATTTATGATGTTAATTTTTATCATCATGTTAAGGTGTTAATTTGATTAGTCCACTGTGTACCTGGATCTAAAATTATGTGCGATAGCACCTCAGGATCCCACAGTGAACTCATAGGGCACTCAATGATAGTTTATATTTCATTAGAAGCACTATGACATCTGACCTCTCTCAGAAACTGTATAAACTGTTAGCTTGAGGTGAGCTCACAGCTACACTATGTTATTTCAAAGACCCCATACCTTTGCAAAGCTAGGTTTTTAGAGTTTACTGTGATAAAATAAGTCTGTAGAAAACAATGTAAACTGTTACAGTGTCGGATCTGATTTCAAATTTGAAGTGGTTCAGTGCATATAACTCTTTAGCAATCAATTGTGGTTATTTAATAATGAAACAGAGAGGTTATTTGGCTCTTTTAAAGTATGTGTATCATTTTCTCAAATGACTATTAAGTGTTATGATATCATTATTATTAAAGTTGTTTGAACATAACTATTAAATAAACACAACTGTTCAGTATTTTGAATCAGGAGCACTGTTAAAAAATTACGCAGATGCTAAGTGTGTAGCAAACTAATATTGGAAGCTTCTACATATATGGTTACTATTTTTGCTATTCTAAATAATAAACTTCTGTGAGAACCTTTAAGATCATGCAAATATCTTGTCCTCAATAATCTCACCTTCCACCACACCTGGACTAATTATACGTTGGTGATTGAATCATGTCCCCCCACAAAAGACATGTTCAATTCTTAACCCATTGGTTCAGAATTCCTAACCCCTTGGTAAATAGAACCTTTGAAGATGTTCTTATTAGTTGAAGGGTGGAATCATTTTGAATAGGACCTTCCAAGGTCCTGTTTAGATGAGGCCAGACTGAATCAAAATGGGACTTAAACCATTTGGTTGACATCCTTATAAGCAAGGACATATGGACAAGGACATAGAAGTGAGAAGTAGGAGAAGCTAGAGATAGAAATGACCATGTGATGGAGAATTGCCATTACCAGTATGATACATAATTTGGAGAAAGTGACCTTGCCGACACCTTCATTATGGACTTCTAGCTTTCATAGCAGCTCTGGTGAATTAGGACATCATCCGTTGAAGATTCTTGCCTCAACTAATCTAATATGATGATTGAAAAATGATTATTTTCTATCTCCATCACTCCCTCTATATTCACCTGTCACATCTGCTGTTTTATTGAAAGAATCAGCTCTCCATTTCCCTCTATCAATAAATTAATCAATCAATCTATCTATCTATCTATCTATCTATTTAATCATCTATCCATCTAATCAACTTTTACTTGTTATTACTATGGTCTAATGGAATCCCACTTTACTTCAAAGTTCAGAATTCACCACTATCCATGATTATTTTGCTGATCAAATTTTCCCATATTTGTCCAGTGGAAGCCCATTCAAGCTGGCACCTGTGTCATTGTGACATGCACCCATTACTTTTTTACTGCTTCCTTAATTTCTGATACAGAGAGATATATGACCTTATACTTTCCCTGAACCAATCCTGTGACTAGTTCTTGTTTCAAGTACCCTGGATCCTTTTAGTTTTGTTTTAGAAATCAAAATCTGTGTGTTAAGTGTATTCATTGCTGCTGGCATGTCTATTCTTTTAGATATATTCAATGGTCAAAACTAGGAAACTTGGTTATATCCACCCACATAATTACACTTATAGATACACACATACAAGCATACATGTACTCATGTAATTTCATATACATATGCATACATATGTTAAAAATCATCAGTCTATGTCAACTCCTCCAATTGTAATCCAACCTCCAAATTTTCTCCCTTTCTCCTATTCAACACTTGAAATTATTATTTTTTAAAATGAGGACCTTGGCTCCCAATTTATCAAAATATTTACTGATTTCCCAAAAACAAAAAAATAACTATTTCCTTTAGTTTGTTAAAGGATACCAATGCAATATATCAGAAATGGGTTGGGTTTTACAATGGGATTCATTAAGTTAAAAGATTACAGTTTCCCCGCTGGAGAAAATGTCCAGATCAAGGTATCATTTGAAACTATGTCCCCAAAATTCAGCAATCCTTGACTGCTGTCATCTGGCTAGGCACAATGGTGGTTCTGTTGATCTTTTTGTCTGCTCCTTCAGGCTCACTTTCTCCCAGAGCAAAGCTGTGGGCAATCAGGCTCACCGCAGGGCATAACGGCAGCATTGCCTCCTCTCTCCCCTCTCCTCCAGGTTTCATTGCTAGCTCTGTTTCAGGCTGCTCTATTTGTGGCTTTTCTCTGTCCCGGGTTCATTAACTTCAGTTTCTGTAGGCTTCTCTCTGTCACTGCAGCTTTTTCTGTGTCTTTCTCCTCCATTAAAAAGGAATCAGGTAAGAGGATTAAGACTGACCCTGGGCTACACCCTACTGTAGAAAGCTAATCAAATGGCCCTTAACTGATCTAATATAATCAAAGCTTCAATTTAAGAACATAACTTTCTGAGGTCTACATAAAAGACTCAAACCAACACACTAATCTATTGATAAAGATACTTGGACTAATTATTTTTCTTTCCATATGTTTAAGTTATTTATTTAAAATAAGGTTGGTATCATTTGTTTCTCTTTGTTTTCATTTTACTTAATTTCTCCTTCCCACCATTATTTAATTTTAAAAATATCAATAAAATTAGCATGCTTTCAAAAGTCAATGTTATTTAAACGTAATAATAATCAAAGGAATGTCACTTCTTTTCCACATTTTCCAACTCACCGTGAACGTAACTGAAAATTGTGATCTTGTTTATATTTTCTCTGTCTCTTTTCATAAAGAGACAAAATATGCAAAATATGCATATTCTTTTCTTTTTTTTTTCCTTTCTCACAAAAACAGGTAGCATATTTTATATCTTATTGTGTGGTTTGCTTTTTAACTTTAAATATCTCCTGTAAATCATTCTGTTTCATTTCATAGATATTTTCCTCATTCTATTTTACAGCTGCTCAATATTCTAATATGTTGATATATCCTGGTCTATTCAACCAGTTCTTATGTATGGGCATATAGTTACTGTTGCAATGAATAAAATTATTTTGCATATTTTTCACATTGTTAGAGGTGTATAAAGAGGATAAATTATTAGAAGTGGGGTTGCTGGGTTGAAAGTTAAATGCATATTTATTTTGTAGGATATTGTCAATTCCCCTTCTGATGATGCTGTATCTTTTTGTTTTACCTCACCAAAGCATGAGACAATTTCTCCACAGTTTCAGCAAAATAAAAAGTGTGTTGTTGTTCCATTTTCCTGCTGTCTTTAGTGATTACTTAATTTTTATCCATTTCAATCATTTTAAAAATAACTGTTTCTTATATAGGGCATAGAGCTTAGTTTTGCATTGTTTCAATTTGAAAATACTTTCCTTTAATAGGTAATTTAAGCCTAGTCTACTATTCCTTCTTTAAAATTTTCCTATAGCTTCTGTTTTATATACAGGGTTTCTGTATTATTTTCTGCACAAATAGTCACAAATGTTGTTATATATTTTGAAATGTAGCTTTTAGAATATTAAATATAAAACTAAGTACACATAGTAAAATTTAAAGAGGAATGACTAAAGGAATAGAAATGAAGATAAGGCTTTCAAAAACCAAAGATGCCCTAAAAATGCCCTACATTCCATCTAATTCTATTCTTGCCTCTCCCTCTCCTTGGAACACTATGGTAAGCACAAAGTTTCAATTTTTGAAGAATAAAATTCAGGTTCAATTTTTGAAGAATAAGATTCATAGTTACTTGCAATAATATTGAAGTTTTAACATATTAGTCTGTTTTCTTTTATCGGGTACTGCCTATGTTTTCGAGGGTTTCTTGTCCCTCTAATTGAGAGCATAGCAGGACTCCCCAGGATAGGAGTTTGATATTTTCTTGTTTATTGTGGGGGTCTCCACACACTGATTTAATACACTATGACAAGATGAACACTTGCAAATTCCATAGAAGTATTCTACTATAGACTTAATATTATTCTAGCAATGGAAGAACTCTTATTATTGATATAAAGGCAGAGATCCTGAAGGATGAGAGAGGGAAGAATAAGTGTAATATGGGGGCATTTTCAGGACATTGGAGTTGTCCTACATGATGTTGCAGTGATGGATACAAGCCATTGTATATTTTGTTAAATAACATTTATTTTTTTTCAAACTTTTAATTGTGCAATATAGAAAACTGAAAAACACAAGAAACAAAGAAAACAAAAGTCATCCAGAATCACAAGCAGTTTACAGTTTGACATACCTTTCTAGGTGCTGTGTGTATTTTGCCATAAACTACAAAATTGTGCAAGACAGAATGTAAACTATAATGTAAACTCTAATCCTTGGTTAGTAGCAATGCTTCAATATGTGTTCATCAATTGTAACAAATGTACCATACTAATGAAGGATGCTGTTAATGTGAGAAGGTGGGGGAGAGGGAGGGGGGCATATGGGAGTCCCTTATATTTTTTATGTAACATTTACATAGTCCAAAACTTCTTTAAAAAATTAATTAAAATAAAAAGATGGACACATATGGATGTAAATACAAACTCTCAATAAATCTAAAAACAATACAAGGAGAAAAAGTGAAAAAGAGGTTATGGGAAAATTTTAAAAATCACAATGGCAGAAATAAAACCTGATATAAAACTGTTGTGAAAAATATATTAAAAAAATAATCAATCTAAATGTATCTAGCTCTAATTAAACTCAAGCAATGTCACGTTGAGAAAGACATACAAGTGTTTGAAACCAAAAGACAAAGAATAAAACATATTGAAACATCTGGAGTGAATTTATAGTATAGGTTACCAGGGACTGGGGTGGGTTTGGGAATGGAGAGTTAATGCTTAATTGGTACAGTATTGTTATTAGGGTTGATTGTAAGGTTTTGGAAATGGAGGTCAGTGATGTTAGAACAACATAGTGAGTGTAATTAACAGCACTGAATAACACATGTGAATCTGGTTAAAAGGGGATATTTTAGGTCCATATAAGTTACAAGAATAAAATTAAAAGATAAAACAAGAAACTGCACAATAATATAAACAATATTGTTAATGATGGACAATAGTTAATAGGAAAATTATAAAAAAATTATAAAAATGTTCTTTCATGAATTATGACAAATTTACCACATTAATGCAAATTGTTAATAACAAGGGTTCAGGGAAAATAGGATACTGTATTTTTTACAGGGTTTTCTTTCAACTTACAATTTCTCTAATTAAAAAATAAATAAAAAATAAAAAACATATGGGATCCACTGAAGGCAGTGATGAGATGGAAATTTACAGCCCTACATGCATACATTAAAAAAGGAGAAAGAACTAAAATAAAAGATCTAACTGCACAGCTGGAGCACTAGATAAAGAAAAGCAATCTGAACCCAACACAATTAGAAGGAAAGAAATAACAAATATTACAGCAGAAATAAATGAAATAGAGAATTGAAAAATAGAGAGCATTAACAAAACCAAAAATTTGGTTGTTTGAAAAAATCAAAAAGTTTTAAAACACTTAACTAGACTCTCAAAGGAAAAAAGTGAGGAGACACAAATAAATAAAATTGGAAATGAGAGGGGGGGAATTAGTACAGACCACACAGATATAAAAATGATCTTAAGAGGATATTATGAACAAGTGTATGCCAAAAAATTAAACAACTTAGATGAAATGGAAAAATTCCTAGAAACAGATGAATAAACTACACAGACTCTAGATGAAATAGAAGATCTCAATAAACCAAATACAAATAGAGAGATTGAATCAGTCATCAAACACTGCTCAAAAAAAGAAAAGCCCATTTCCGGAAGGATTCAGGGGTGAATTCCACAAAACATTCCAATAAAGTAATTAGTACCAATCCTCATCCAACTCTTCTGAAAATTGAAGAAAAGCGAACACTGCTTAGCACATTCTACAAAATCTACATCACGCTAATATCAAAGCCAGATAAAGATGTTATCAGAAAAGAAAATTACAGATCAGTTTCTCTTATGAATATATATGTAAAAATCATAAACAAAATACTTGCAAATCAAATCCAACAGCACAATAAAAGAATTATATACAATGATGAAGTGGGTTTTATCTCAGTGATGCAAGTGTGTTTCAAGATAAGAAAATCAATTAATGTAATACATCATCACATTAACAAAACAAAGGGAAAAACACATGATCAAAATTTTGCTACAAGAAATCAAAGAAGGTCTAAATAAATAGGACATTCCATTCTCATGGATTAGAATACTAAATATTGTTAAAATGTCAATCCTACCCAAAATTATATACAAATTCAACTCAATTCCAATAAAAATTCCAACAGCTTACTTTGCACAAATGAAAATGCCAAATATCAAATTTATTGGGGAAGATAAATTGGGTCCTGTGATGGTTTCAAGCTTTTTGTGAATCCAAGAAAAGATCATGGTTTTTGAGTTAATACATTCCGGTGGTGTGAGACCATTTAACTGGATTGGATTCAGTTGAGGGGTCTTTGATTAGAGAATCTCGGTGTAGTGTCACCCAGATAGGTTTCAGCCCCCTTGCTGTAGTCTTTTATAAACAAGAGAAGCATACAGAGATACAGAAAAAGAGAGCTGGCATTTTGTACCTTTCGAGCTGAGAGAGGATTCCAGGATTGCCTTGATGTGGACATTTTCACAGCCTTTGTACAGTAAGATTTTACCCTAGTAAACTCCCAGTATGAAAGCCAACCCATTTCTGTTATTTTGCATCGGCACACTTGTGGCAAACCAAAACAGAAATTTGTACTGAGTTAGCGGGGTGCTACTGCTGGCAAATACCAAAATTGTTGGAATGGTTTTATAAATGGTAAGGGAAAATTGTGGAGAAATTGTGACATGATTGATAGATAATGTCTAGATTCTTTAAAGAGACTTTTAGTAAATATATTACCTTAAATTTACTTCTAATTAAGACTCAGACAGAAATGGTGGATGTGAAATTGCAAACTGGAAGGAAGACAATCCTTTTTCTAAAGTGGCAGAAAACTTGGCAAAATTGACTCCAGATGTAAGGTGGGAGACATAATTTGAAAGTGACAAGTTAACACGTTTAACTGAGCATATTTCCAAACTACATGTGGAAAATTCGGCCTGGCTTTTCTCCTTGTAGTTTATAGCAAAATGTGAGAGGAAAGGGATATGCTGAGAACTGAACTGCTATGCACAAAGAAACCAGAAATTGAAGGTTTGGTAAGTTCTGAGCCTCTGGAAAACATGTCCCCAGAGAATAGGATCCCATGTGATTACTTAACTGAACTTGGAACCAGGCAGCCATTTCCTTGTAAACCAGGATTGGAAATGCAGTTATCCAGAAAGGATTCGTGGAAAGTCCTATTTTCTCAGGGTTAGAAACCCTGTGAACTACATATAAAACCAAGAAGCTTTTTGTGAGATTTGTGTGAACAAAATCACTGTTAGCCTGGACTGAAAGGGACAGAAAAGGGATAGATTGAAAAAAAAACTACTTGAAGGGCAAAACCGTGGAAACTGAAGTCTGGACTTAAGACAAATTCTCTGGCCAAGAGAAGGACCCCACTAATGTGTGCAGAAAGAGTGAGTTTGCTCCAGCATTTGAATAGGGTTGGACTTCTGCTCTGTGGTTCAAGAAAAGTATGGCTGCCTCAGGCTTCAGAGAGAGTGGTGTATATTCCCTGGAGATTGGAGTGAGTTAGATCTGAGGGAATTAGCCTTCTGCTAAAGGAGTTGAGATGGTGGTCTAGAGATTGGGGTGTGTGCGACCATCAGCCCAGTGTTCTTGGAGGGTGAGGCTTTGACCTCAGTTGTAATCCAGATGCTTGATAAGAGTGAAGCTAAGAAAAGTATCACTGTGAAATCCCTTGGAAGGGGTAGGCCTCCAGGAGGCCCTAAGGAGATGAAGACATCATTCTATAGATGATTCTCAGTGTTTGAAATCTAATGAAGGATGCCCTGTAGGTTTTCAGAATTGTTTTGGGCCCATGGCCCCTGTTTTCCTTCTAATTTCTCCCTACGGTAAGGGAAATGTTTATTCTATGACTGTACCTTCTTTGTATATTGGGTAACTTGCTGTGTAAGTTTTATAAGTCTATATCCAGAGGGGAATTTTGCCTCAAGACAAATTGCATACCTATTACTGATTTTTTTTTTTTTTGCAATTTTATGCTTAGCATTGCTACTGAGATGATTTAAGGCTTTTTGAAATATTGTGATGGAACGAATATGCTCTGCATGTCTTTGGGGCATCCAAAGGATGAAGTGTGACAATTTGCATCTTTTTTGTGAATCCCAGAAAAGATCATGTTCTTGGGGTTAATACATTCTTTTGGGTGTGGGACACTTTAATTGGATTGGATTCAGTTGGGAAGCCTTTGATTGGAAAAGCTCAGTGGGGCATGATCCAGTGTGGGTCTCAGCACCCTTGCTTTTATAAATGGGAGAAACATGTGAAAATGCAGAGAGAAAAAGAGTCACCATTTTGTACCCTGCCATGTGAGAGAAGCCTCCAGGATTTCCTACAGCTGCAGAATGACAGAAAAATCCCAAGAAGGTAAGAGAGAGACCAAAGGCTGAAATTAGTGGAGCAGCCCCAAGTGGAAGAGATGAATCATATGCCTAAATGCCCACAGCTGAACACGGGGATTAGCCTGAAGGACAAAGCAGAGTCCCGCCACCATTTTTGCCTTGCCATGTGCTAAGAGTCCAAGGTCTCCAGCAGCTGACATTTGGTGAGACAGCAATTCTGATAATGTCTTGATTTGGACATTTTCACAACCTCAGAACAGTAAGCTTTTACCCTAATACATTCCCATTATAAAAGCCAAACTATATCTGGTATTTTGCATCAGCAGCCTATGGCAAACTAAAATAAGTTTCAAATAACCAAAGCCATCTTGAAAAAGAAAAATGATATTGGAGGACTATCACTTTCTGACTTCAAATCTTATTACAAAACTTTAATGATCAAAGCAGCATGGTATTTGTTCAAGGATAGACATATAGACCAATGGAATCTAATTGAGAGTTCCAAAAAAGACATTCACAGCTATGGCCAACTGACTTTTGACAAGGTTGCCAAGTCCATTTAACTGCAAAAGAACAGTCTTTTCATCAAATGGTGCTCAGAAAACTGGATATCCATATGCAGAAGAATGAAGGAGGACTCTGATGTCACACCATATGCAAAAATTAACTCAAAATGGATCAAAGACCTAAATATAAGAACCAGTACTACAAAGCTCCAAGAAGAAGATGTAAGGTAGCTTCTTCAAGATCTTGTGTTAGACAATGGTTTCTTAGACTTTCCACCCAAAGCACAAGCTTCAAGAGAAAAACTAGATACATAGGTCTTTATAAAAATCAATACCTTTTGTGCATCAAAGAACTTTATCACGGAATTGAAAATACAACCTACTCAATGGGAGAAAATATTTGGAGACCACATATCTGATAAGGGTTTAATATCCAAAATATATGAAGAAATTGTGCAACTTAACAATAAAAAGACAAGCCAATTAAAAATAGACAAAATAGACTTGAACAGATATTTCTCCAAAGAGGATATACAAATGACTACACAGCACATGAAAAGATTTTCAACATCTTTAGCTATTTGGGAAATGCAAATCAACACCTCAATGAAATATCATTTCACACCCATTAGAACGACTACTATTAAAGAAAAAACAAAACAAAACAAAACCAGAAAACTACACATGTTGGAGAGAATATGGAAAAATAGGAACACTCATTCATTGCTGATGGGAATGTAAAATGGTGCAGCTACTATGGAAGGCAGTTTGTCAGCTCCCCACAGAAAGTTAAGTGTAAAATTACTATATTACTCCATAATCCCAATTCTAGGTATATATCCAAAAGAATTGACAGCAGGGACTCAAACAGGTATTTGCACACAGATGTTCAAAGTGGTGTTATTTACAATTGCCAAAACATGGAAGTAACCCAAATGTCCATCAAGTGATGAATTTTATCCATTCTTGGTATGTGAATAGGTGGTAGGTACATACAAGTGAATATTCAGCATTAAAAAGTACTAAAGTTCTACTTCATATATTATGTTGAGTGAAATGAGCCAGAAAAAAAAGGACAAATGCTCTATTATCTTACTGATATAGAATAATTAGAATAAGTAATATCATAGGATTAGAATCTAGAATATAGGTATCAGGGCCAGGGTTGGGAGTAGGGAACAAGGAGATAATGCCTAATCTGTACAGAACTTCTATTTTGGTTGATTGTAAGGTTTGGAAATGGAAGGTGGTGATGGTAGCGCAGCATTGTGATTGTAATTAACAGCACTGAATTAAATATGTTAATGTGGTTAAAAGGGGAAATTTTAGGCCCTATATATGTTGCTAGGATATAAAATAAAGGATTAACCATAAGAATGTACAACTCTGTAAACCTATTTATAAATGATGGACAATAATTAATAATACAATTCTAATAATGTTCCTTCATGAATTGTTACAGATATACCACACTAATACAAGGTGTTAATAACAGGTTGGTATTTTTGAAGAAATGCACCCTAATGTAAGCTATGGACTCTAGTTAATACTATAATTATAAATTTTTTAAAATCTCTTGTAACAAAGGTACCATACTAATGCAAAGAATTAAAAAAGTGGGGAGGTGGTATGAGTGAATCCTGTAATTTTAAAATGATTATTCTGTAAACCTACAACTTATCTAATTTTAAAAAGTTTAGAAATGGTCAGAGATGAATGACTGCAAATGGACACAAGGATCTTCTTGCCAAAAAAGGTGCCAACATCGAAGTCCCATATGAATAAGCAGGAGAAGTGTTGTAGTTTATACCTTCTCTTTTAATCACTCAAAAACTGGGCAAGCCACTGAAAACAGCTGGCAGATCCATAGCTCTTAATTTTCATTGCAGGGTCTATTTTTCCATCCTAAGCTTTTTGTGCCATCACAAAAGAGACATGTTTATTGACTTGTTTCTCTTTTATGTCTGCACACGTCTGCTATGGAAAACAAAAATAGTAAACATACATCTATTTCTATATCATTTCCTTGCCTTCTTTGTCCTTCCCACTTTTTTGTTTGGGAATATATATTCCAAGATTGGACTTTATTACAAGTAATCTGTTCTCTCTTGCTCTGTCATACTTGCTTTCTTTTTTCCTTACAGAGTTCTTATCAAGCTGGAAAATCTGCAATAACTAGCAACAGTCTTCTATAGCAGCTGCTTCCTCATTACAGAGGAGTAACCATGTTTCTCATTGCTGTGGGATGATCCAAATGGTGCCCTTCACTCCATCAGCTATGCAAAAACAGTGCAATCTACAGCAGCCAGTCCTCGACAAGGAGCCGTATAGCAATGGCATTCTTTATGGAAATGAGTATATTACCTTCCCTTTACCTAATGTTTTTAGAATAGAGTAATTCAGGAACTAAAGAAAGAAGTCTTAACCATTATTATTTTTTTTAATTTTTTTATTTTACCAATGCTCTTTATTTTTTTAAAACATTTTAGTGAAGTATATCATTCATACATGAACATACATAAACTATAGGTGTTCAGTAAACATCGTGAACTTACAAAACAAACAAGTATAACATCATACAGGGCTCCCACACATCACCCCCCACAAACACCCTGCATTGTGAAACATTTGTTAACAAATCATGAAAGAGCATCATCAAAGAATTACTACCAACTATAGTTCATCTCTTCCTCCCCTATACATTTTTTAAGTATTTATTTATTTACTTTTATCCATTTTTACTCACTCCCCACCCCCCTTTTTGCTGTTTCTGTATCCATTCACTGTTCGTTTCCTGCCCTCTCATCATCTTTCTCCTCCTGTCTTCACTGGGATTTGAACCTCGGAAACTTCAATGTGGGAGAGAGGCGTCCTACCTCATGCGCCACCTTAGTTCCTGGTTTTTCTGTGTATATCATCTTGGCTCTCCCTTGTATCACTCTCCTGTTACGTTATCATCTTGCTGCATGGCTCACAGAGCCTGGCAGTGCACCCATGCCCCGAGTGTGGTGGCCCGCATGCCTTCTATATTTTTCTTTTTTTTAATTTTTACTAGGAGGAGGTCCTAGGGATCGAACCCAGGTCCCTCCATACGGGAGATGGACGCCCAACCATCTGAGCCACATGTGCCCTCCTGCTATCTCTCAAGGTTGACCAAAGATACCCAAAGTTACAGTCTTCTCCCATACAGGATGGTCATAAAATAAATCAGGTTTAGTTTATCACCAGCATTCTGAAAACCAGACCTTGGGAGAAAAACTAGGTCTGGGGACACATGCATGGTTTCTAATATAGAGAATGTTTAGTCTACCCTGATTATCACAAAATCAGGACAGCGAGGATATTTGTATAACCATTATAATTTTAAACTTTTTAAAATATCATTTTGACTGGCAGAGCCATTATAATTACTGCAACACAATACCCCTTCAATCCTACCAGTAGTATCAAACAACTTTTCCCTGTATATCTATGGCTATAAGGCATTAATTAATTTATTCCTTTGATATCTACTATGTGTCTGGCCCTGTTCTAGGTACTGGGATTTCTACATTAAACAATATAAAGCTCTATTTTAAAGGAGCTTATATTCTGGTGGCATTGAAAATAAATTAATCACATTAAATACATAGCTAGTGCAACTTCCTTCCTCCCTCCCTCCCTCCCTCCTTCCCTTTCTTCCTTCCTCTTTTCATCCTTCCTGCTGTTCTTCCTTGTCTTATCTCTCCTTCACTGCTATTTTTTCATTCTTTCCTTCCTTCCCTCCTTAACCTTTTATTTTCCTAAGGTGTGATTACTTAAAGATTATTACTATGTTCCACTATAGGTGTAATGCTTAGGGATATTGTGTTCCAGCAATTAAGGGTCTTCCTTGAATTGTGTTGAAAGCATCCCCTTTTAAGTGCTTATGGCTGCATTTTCCATGTTAAACAAATATGCCTGTTGTTTTATTTTATTCTCGTAGGGATTGAACAGAGGCCCAAGTCAAATTAAGAATGATCTATATTGCCAGGCACCCATCCCACAACCTGAAATTAATCAGAGTTTCTTTCTATCAAGGGAATCCAAGGCACAAGGGTGATATTTATGCTAATTTTTGTTAATATGGCTGGAAGGCAGCAGAGTGTGTAGTGCAAAATAGAGCAGCCATGGAGTCCTAAGAATAGAATTCATTTCTCAGCTACACCATAAGGAATCGTTCATAATATAGCATACTAAAAACTTCCTCTTGTCACTTAACAATATATTGTGAACAACTCTGCCTGTTAGCAATTAGATGAAACTCAATCTTTTAAAACTGTTGCTTTCTGGTTTGTGTGTTGTCACCAGAGAATACAAAACTTAAATTGTGTCATCTTCTTATGTACACTAAATTGATTTTAATATCTCATTCTATTACAAATAATAATGTAATGAGCATCTGTTGATGTGCTACTTTGTAGAAATATCTGAATATATGTAAATGCACATTTACAATTTTGATTATTATTAACAAAATTTCCCTCAAAAGAGTTCTATCAATTTACTATCAAACAAAAATATATGAAAGTTTCTGCTGTATTTTCACAAATACTTTTTTTTGTCTAATTTATTCTTTGAAATAGTGTTTGAAGTACAAAAAAAATTTAGCTAAAAATTATTAATTTTTCTTTCATTTCTGTTGATCTTCCATTGTCCCCTGTTCATATATATACTTCATATCTTCTACTGAAGTTGTGGCTGGATTAAGCCCACCTCTAATATAATTAGCACATGCACACTCTCTACAAAATTAAATTATACCTTTTTTTTGGTCTGTATGCATATATTTTTTATTTGAACAATAAGTAGATATGTATAGCATCATTAATTTACTACAATTTGTTAAATCAGCTTACTATATTTGAGCATTGAGGTTATGCATAATTTAATCTGTATTGCTTTTTTTATTAGACACTATTATTCCAAATAATTTTTCTTATGTATTATATCCTTGGAGCAAATTTTTAAGAGTTCAATCAATAACATATTTAAAAAGAAAATTATTTTAAATACACATTTGCTATGTAAATCAAACTAATAAAATAATATCCAATTATGATCTATTTTTCTAGACAATGGAAAAAATTTATTACATCTGAGTTTCACAATTTATAAGAAAGTTAAAACCATTGTTGCCATTTTTTTAAATGAGGAAGATACAGCAAACTCTTTGTGAAGGAAATGATCATACTTTTTGTAATTCAATACAAAATATGCCCCAGACACAAAGACTAAAATTACTATGCATCTATTCACTTAATACAAAAACATGAAATAAACAGTTTCTGCCTCTCCATTTTACCCAAGGCTGATAACGGGACAGGGCAGACTGGTACTGTATACCTACTAATGTCTGTTCAAATTGATCTGACATTCAATCTGATTGATTGCTACATATACTGTGTTGGTTTTTGAGTATTGTGAATTTAATACCTGATTACATCTCACTTCATATCCAATCAATCTTTAAGAACTGCAATTTCTACCTCATAAACCTCCTTTCAATATGTCTCTTTTTCTCCATCTTCACATAAATATTAGAGCAGGACAATGTCCTTTCTGTTTATGAATACTAAAATAAATTCCGAACTTCTAAATCAAAGCCGCTGGAAATTTTTAAGAAATGGCTTCAGTAGTTCTTAAGGCAAGGTCCAAGCTCATTTATAAGACAACCCCCTTTTCTTATGTGGTGCAGCAAAGACAAAACACCTAGGTTGAAATCTTAGCTCCAGTATTTCTAAGTTGTTTGATCTTGCCCAAAGATTTAATGACTTATTGCTTTAAGTTTCCATGCATAATATGGGTATTATAATGGGACTATATCATAGATATTGGTGTAAATTTAATTCCTAATACATGTAAAAACAATTTGGAACAAATCTGACACATATTAATTCTTCAATAAATTTTAGCCTTTATTCATAACCACCAAAACCAACACAATCATCAATTATCATTGTCTTCATCATCACCATTATCATCAAACACATCCTTAATGCTACACATAGGCCTCTACATAATACTGTAGCTTCATCAGGTACTGCTCTACAAAGTGAAATACGGACACCAAAGTTAACATACAAGCATCCAGGTAATTTCATTCTGTGTTTAAGCATCCATTAACAGAACTCTTACTTTATCATAAGAGGACACTTGAGGCTGCAAATTTAGTTTCATTTGCAACTCTACCACTCTCCTGATAAATTTTGGTGCCTGATTTGCAGCAGTCTGAGGTATAATTGCAAGAAATAAAGAGATCTTTATATGCTGCCATCCAAGTCTTCTGGCTTTCAAGGCATGCTACAGGTGATGGAAACTTGAACATGTGATTCTCTGTCTTCAAGCCTTGTAAATTAGATCTAGGCAGCTGTATATATAATTATTAACATATTACCCATACAGTTCAAGTGCTTCTTAATAAGCCAGTTCTTCCCTTTCCACCTATGCCTTGTTCCAATCCTCTACTGGTGATGCTACAGCATGCTAAGAGTTTTCATCATCTCACTGCCAATCAAGTCTTGCTCCCATCAGCTTAATGAAATGTAGTTTCAGAATACTATTCTAAATATCTCTAGTCAGTTGTTTTAGTTTACTTTACCCCCAAACAATGTCTGAGACAACTATTTAGGAGTAGTTATTTTACCTGGGAATAATCTGGAAGCAGGGTGAGATGAGAGGGAGAGTGAAACAGGGAATGAGAAAAAGTAAATAAAAGATGTCCTATTGACATACCTAGTATAGATAAAGAGGGTTTAAATAAGTTGGGGGCCTAATAAAGAATTTAGAATGTCCTTCAGAACGATACAGTTGAAGAATGAAAAACTGAGTTGTTTACCCATAGTTCCCATATTTACTTCTTTGATGGTGGGTGCTGAGGTTTTAAATCCCAATGCTACTGAACTGTGTGTACTTGCTGACTGCATAGGTTTTTATGCAGTCAAGTGGAGAAAAAACAGGACTCATAACTGAAGTGAGACAATATAAAGGTGCATGGAGCTTTCCACTACTAATAAGTTTAAGTATGAGAAATACTGTAGTTCATTGAAATTTCAAATGAAATTCATTGTTGACCCTGACTAGCAATATTTCATTGAAATAATGGAACAAAAACCTGATAATTATGGAATGAAGAAATAAAGGTACAGAAGCATATGTTACAGCGAGTCTTTCTGATTCTTTCAAAATTTATGTTCAGGCAAATAGTAGAAAAAGCAGGATGTAGAAGATGGCATACTTTAAGCAGTTTTGTTGTTTTTTTTTTTCTCTTTTGAGTGTTTTTGCTTTCTTGTTGTAAAGATGAGACTAAATATTAATGTATGTTTTATGTGAATGAAATAATCCAACAGAGAAGGTGATACTGCAGAGAGAATGGTTTCTGTAGCAATGTCCCTGAAGTTGGGGGTGGAAATATATCTGTAGAAATGGTAAGAAATATTTACACTCAATTACATCTTTCTCCTCTTCTTGACACATAATAAGATTGCACTTCAAGATTAACAAGTGGGTAGATTAGGAAGGTCAGTTTAGAATAACCAGGACATGTAAAAATGAATCTTGACATCCCATGAGCCAAGACAGGGAAGAGTCATATGCCCCAGGGGGTGGGGAGGAAGGAACAGAAAAGATCAAATGGGCTATGTAATGGTCATGGGAAATACTCTTCATTACCTTACATTAATGGACACAGGACATGGTAAATATCATCAAAAATTATTAAACTGT
>JAQZBX010045784.1:0-20943 GCA_029593785.1 Cabassous unicinctus | reverse complement strand
TATATATGTATATCTTTATTATATATATACATATGTATATCTTTATTTTATATATATATATATATATATATGGCAAAGCCCCAGGTTGTTTCTCAAATATATATATATATATTTCAGGACTGTTAATAACATTCACAATGTTGTGCTACCCTCACCCCCATTCATTACCAAAACCTTACCATAATTCCAAATATGAATACTTTACATTTTAAGCCTTAACTGCTGCCCATTCCCTATTCTCACTTCATCTTCTGTTAATCCATATTCTAGACTCTTATTTATAAATGGTAGGTGACTGTTACAGACAATATAACACTGTATTTCAGTTTAGTAATGGTAAAATTCAATTTAATTATGGAAGAAATGACTAAGATTTGCAGTAATGATTGCCATTTCTTACCAACAGAATCCTCCTTGCCTATATACCAGATTTTATTGCAGGCAGGTATCAGTACAATTGGTTTTTTTATCTTTATTTTTTACATTTAATAATTGAAAATATAAACAATAATTAAAAATAAAAATAAATACAGTTAAATAAAAACATACATTTCTCAATTAAATGTACTAGATACATATAAATTTTTTTAGAATCATACAATATGTTACATAATATACTTGGTTCATAGTAACGCAATCATGCAATACTTGTTCTTTTGTGTCTGGCTTACTTTGCTCAATATAATATCATCTGGGTTCATTAATGTTGTCATATGTTTTACGACTTCATTTCTTCTTACAGCTGCATAATATTCCAGCATGTGACTGAACCACATTTTATCCATTCATTTCTTGATGGATACCTGGGTTGTTTCCAACTTGTGGCAATCATGAATAATGTCGCTATGAACATTGGTGATGTCTGTGTCACTGCTCTCAGTTCTTCTGGGTATATAACCAGCAGTGGTATTGCAGGGTCGTGTGGCAAGTCTATATTCAACTTCTTTAGGAACTGCCAAACAGTCCTCCACAATGGCTGTACCATTCTGCATTCCCACCAACAGTAAGTGTTCCTATTTCTCCACATGCTCTACAACACTTGTAGTTCTCTGCCTTTTTAATAGTGGCCATTCTGATAGGTGTGAAATGATATCGCATTGTAGTATTAATTTGCATTTCCCCAATCATTAGTGATGTTAAGCATTTCTTCATTTTTTTTTTCCATTTGTATTTCTTTGGACAAGTGTCTATTCAAGTCTTTTGCCCATTTTTTAATTGGGTCATTTGTCTTTTTATTGTTGAGTTGTAACATCTCTTTATATATCCTGGATGTTAAACCTTATCAGATATGTGATTTCCAAACATTTTTCCCATGGCTGCCTTTTCACCCTTTTGACAAATTTCTGTGAGGTGCAGAAGTGTTTAATTTTAAGGAGGTCCCATTTATCTATTTTTTCTTTTGTTGCACGTGCTTTGGGTGTAAGGTCCAAGAAATCATAATCTACTACAAGGTCTTAAAGATGTTTCCCTACATTTTCTTCTAGTAGTTTTATGGTCCTGGCTTTTATATTTTGGTTGTTAATCCATTTTGAGTTAATTCTTGTATAGGGAGGAAGATAGAGGTCCTCTTTCATTCTTTTGATTATAGATATCCAGTTCTCCCAGCACCATTTGCTGAAGAGACTGTTCTGTCCCATTAACATGGACTTGGTAGGTTTGTCAAAAACCAGTTGACCATATAGGTGAGGATTTATTTCTGGATTCTCAATTCTATTCCACAGATCGATGTGTATATTTATACCATTACCATGCTGTTTTGACCACTGTAGCTTTATAATATGTTTCAAGTTCAGTCAGGAAAATTCCTCCCATGTCACTCTTCTTTTTTAGGATGTTTCTGGTTATTCAGGTGCACTTTCCCATCCAAACGCATTTGGTAATTGCCTTTTCTAGTTCTGTAAAGTAGGCTGTTGGAATTTTGATTGGTATTGCATTGAATCTATCAATCAGTTTGGGTAGAATTGATATCTTCATGACATTTAGTCATCCAATCGATGAACGTGGAATGCCTTTTCATTTGTTTAGGTCTTCATTGATTTCTTTTAGCATTGTTTTGTAGTTTTCTACATATAGGTCCTGTACTTCTTTGGTTAAATTAGTTTCCAGGTATTTGCGTATATTTTGCTATTGCAAATGGAATTTCCCCCCTGATTTCCTCCTCAGATTGTTCAGTACTAGTGTACAAAAACAGTACTGATTTTTGTGTGTTGACATTGAATCCTGTCCCTTTTCTGAACTCATTTATTAGCTCAAGTAGCTTTGTTGTGGATACTATAGAATTTTCTAAATACAGGATCATGCCATCCACAAATAATTAGAGTTTTACTGCCTCTTTTCCTATTTGGATGCCTTTATTTTTTTCTTGTCTAATTGTCCTAACTACAACTTCTAGTACAATATTAAATAACAATGATGACGTGGACATCCTTGTCTTGTTCCAGATCTTAGAGGGAAAGCTTTCAACCTTTCACCATTGAGTATGATGTAGGCTGTTGGTTTTTCATATATGCCTTTTATCATATTGAGGAATTTTCCTTCTATTCCTTTTTTTGAAGTGTTTTTTTAATCAAAAAAAGGATGCTGGATTTTGCCAAATGTCATTTTGTTGTCAATTGAGATGATCATGTGTTTTTTTCCTTCAATTTGTTAATGTGATGTATTATGCTGTTTGATTTTCTTACAGCCTTGCATAACAAGAGTAAATCTCACTTGGTCATAATGTATAAGTTTTTTGATATGCTCTTGGATTTGATTTGCAAATATTTTGTTGAAGAAATTTTGCATCTATATTCATTAGAGAGATTGGTCTGTAATTTCCTTTTCTTTTAGTATCATTATCTGGCTTTGGTATTAGGGTGATGCTGATGTCATAAAGTGTGTTCAATTTTTGGGAAGAGTTTAAACAGGATTGGTATTAACTCCTTTCAAAATGCTTGGTAGAATTTACCTGGGAAGCCATCTGGTCCTGGACTTTCCTTTGCTGGGAGATTTTTGATGACTCTTTAAATGTGATTGGTTTGTTAAGTTCTTGTATTTCTTGTAGCGTCAGTTTAGGTTCTTTGTGCATTTCTAGGAATTTATCCATTTCATTTAGGTTGTCTAGTTTCTTGGCATAAAGTTTTTGATAATAGCCTCATATGGTCCTTTTTATTTCTGTGGGGTCAGTCATAACTACCCCCTTTTCATTTCTGATTGTATTTAGTAGCATCTTTTCTCTTTTTTCTTTGTTAGTCTAGATAAGGGTTTTTCAGTTTTATTGATCTCAAAGAACCAGCTTTTGTTTTTGTTAGTTTTCTCTCTGGATTTTTGGTCTCAGTTTCATTTATTTCTGCTCTAATCTTTATTATTTCTTTACTTCTGCTTTCTTTGGGATGGGTTTGTTGTTCTTTTTCTAGTTTCTCTAGTTGTTCAATTAAATCTTTCTTCTTTTTTAATATAGGTGCTTAGGGCTGTAAATTTCCCTCTCAACACTTCCTTTCCTATATATCATACATTTTGATAAGTTGTGTTCTCATTTTCATTTGTATCAATATATTTACTGATTTTGCTTGCAATTTCTTCTTTGACCTACTGCTTATTTAGGAGTGTGTTGTTTAGCCTCCACACATTTACAAATACTGTCTATTATTGGTTTCCAGTTTCATTCCATTATAATCTGAGAAGGTGCTTTGCATAATTTCAATCTTTTTATATTTATTGAGGACTGCATTGTGCCCTAACATGTGGTCTATCTTGAAGAAAGATCCATGGGCACTTGAGAAGAATGTATAATCCACTGAGTCTGGATGCAGCATTCTGTAAATATCTGTTAGTTCTGATTCATTTACCATATTGTTCAAGTTCTCTGTTTCCTTGTTGATCTTCTGTCTAGTTGCTCTATCTAAAGATGTGAGTGGGGTGTTGAAGTCTCCAATGATTATTGTAGAGATGTCTATTTCTCCCTTCAGTTTTGCCAGAATTTCTCTCATGTATTTTGGGGCACCTTTGTTAGGTGCATAGATATTTATGACTGTTACATCTTCCTGGTGTTTTGTCCCTTTTATTAATATATTATGGCCTTCTGTAACTCTTATAACTTTTTTTGCATTTAAAGTCTGTTTTGTTCAATATTAGTAGAGCTACCCCTGCTCTTTTTTGGTTAGTATTTGCATGGAATATCTTTTCCCAACCTTTCACTTTCAGCCAGTTTTTATCCCTGAATCTAAGGTGAGTTTCTTGTAAGCAGCATATCAATGGCTTATATATTTTTTAATCCATTCTGTCAACCTGTATCTTCTGATTGGGGAGTTTAATCCACTCACATTCAATGATATTACTGTAAATGCATTATTTGCTTCCACCTTTTTATTCTTTGGTTTTCTTATGTCATATCATACTTTTGTCTATCTCTTTACTCTTTTGAGTATCTTTTCTGCTATTCTTTCTTCTGTACTCTCCTCTAGGCCACTATCTTCTGTCTTTTTCTTTCAGGTTCTAAGGCTTCCTTTAATATTTCCTGCAAATTGGATTCTTTTTTACAAACTCTCTTATTTATGCTTGTTTGTGAATATTTTATACTCACCTTCATATCTGAGGAATAATTTTGCTGGATAAAGAATTCTTGACTGGTGGTTTTTCTCTTTCAGTACCCCTAATGGTATCATACCACTGTCTTCTTGCCTCCATGGTTTCTGATGAGAAATCTGCCTTAAGTCATACTGGGCATCCCTTATATCAAATGGTTTACTTCTTTCTTGCTGCTCTGAGAATTTTATTTTTATCTTTGACATTAGACATTTTGAGTAGTATGTGTATTGGAGCTCGTCTATTTGGATTTATTCTGATTGGGGTTTTATGCACTTCTTGGACTTGTAAGTTCATTTCTTTTGTGAGAGTTGGGAAATTTTCAGCTATTATTTCCTCAAATACTCTTTCTTCCCCTTTTCCCTTCTCTTCTCCTAGTGGAACTCCCATGACACATATGTTGTTGCATTTTGTGTTGTCACTCAACTCTCTGAGCCTCTGCTCAATTTTTTTCCCATTCTTTTCTCCCTCTGTTCTTTTCTTTCATTAATTTCAGCTGTTCTATCTTTAATATCACTTATTCTTTCTTCTATCATGTTGTATGCTTCTATTGTGTCTTTCATTCCCATGAGGTCTTTTGCTTTTCTGTTAAGGATTTCAGATTTTTCTTTGCACTCACTCAATGTCTTCTTGATGTCATTTATCTCTTTAACTATATTGTCTTTCAACTCATTAATTTGATTTTGGAAATTTGTGCTCATCTCACTAATTATCTCTTTCAAATCCTGCATCTCTTCTGGGGCTTTGATATATTCTTTTTATTGGGCCATATCTTCCCTTTTCTTAGTATGATTCATAATTTTTTGCTGATGTCTAGGCATCTGATTAGATGTAGTTTACTCACATGCTCAATTTATTTCTCTTTTGTAGGGATTTAGTGGTGGGAGGTTGTGTGTTACCACTGCTCTTTGATTCTTGGCTTCACCTCAGTCATTAGGATTGTTTTTCCTACTTGCTCAAAATGGGCTCTGAACCCATTAATTGGTTGTAGACCTGCTTCATAGATCCTTGAAGTGGGAGGCTATAAAAGCTGGAAAAATCCTCTTAACTGATTTTTAATTTTCTTGCATAAACTTCTGTGGTCTGCCAGCAGATGGTGCTGTTTGGCTGACTTCTCAGTTCAATGCATGTATTTGTTGCAACACAGACTGTATCACTGTGATAGAGCTTCCTGCCTAGAGGCTAAAAGCCTTGTAATTCAAACTTTCTCAGAGAGTGTTCTCCAGCCTTCACAGCAACCCCTTCCCTTTTTGTAGGTAGGAAATATTTCCATTTCCCTCTGTACCCTCAACAATCAGTCCTGGTTAGTATAGAAGGAGATTGGGAGGGTTGTATATCTTTAGCCCCTTGCCAGTTCCCAAGGCAAGCAATGGCATGGTCCCACCTGGCCTGGAAGGGCTCATGAGTCACAGCAGACCAAATTTGTGAATCAAAAGCTGAGTCAGCCTTAGCCTGTGTCGCTCTCTCTCCCCTTTCCTGGGGAAGTGTGTCCCTAACAATTAGTCCCATCTAGAAGAAAGGGAGATTGGGTGGGTCAGATTTCTCCAGTCCTATGCCAACTCCCAGGGCAAATCACACTGTGGTCCCACCTGGCCTAGAAGGGCTTGTGGGACACAGCAGACCAAATTTCTTGGTCATAAACTGAGTCAGCCTCAGGCTGTGTCCCTCTGTCTCCCCTTTCCTGGAGTGAAACATCCAGGGAGCCCTTTGTCTATAGCTTCAGGCCCATAGCTCTGAGTATTCTAAAGTGTCTTTAGTGTGGGGAAGGGTACCAGCAGCAGCAGCCACTGGTTTCAACTCACAATTCTGTCTTTGTGATTCCCCTCCTTTTTCACTCTCTCCTCTGGGCAGTGTCCAGCCTTCACCTGTGTCCTAAACTCTAGAAGATCTTTTTCCAGGCTTTTTAAGCCTGTCCTCTATCTACTTTTCTGGTGGAGAAGAAAGTCCCATGTTTTTCTAGTCCACCATCTTCCCAGAAGTCTCTACAACTGTTTTTGATATGGTTATTACTTGGTTCCAAGTCATGTGGGGACAATAACAGCTCTTCTGTCTCAGTTCACAGGCGTCTACTGAGATGAGTTTCTGTTGATTATTGTTTCCTTTGATTGTTCTACAGGGAGAACAATTCACAGGGAGAATAGTTCCTATCTCTGATGAATAAGGATGTGTCTTATTCTGTTCTATTCTTGGGATGAGGACAGTCATAATTCATTGATGTAACATGTGTTCCCAGAGAACTTTTATAAACTTGGACGTCCATGAGATTCCCATAGTGTCCCTTGACTCACAGAGGCTAAGGCATAAAAACAGTTCCCCATGGCTAATTTGGTCTTCATCTATTTTAAAGGAGTTAAGAAGTCCTGTTAATTCAAGATATATACCATTTCCAAATGCAATGGGTCTTAGCATTATTCAGTATTATTTGTTGTGCCTCCCTGATCCATTTCACTAAAACATCATCATCCTACCATTTTGGCTCTCATGCTTTGCCTTCCCCCTGGAAGAAAACACCTTCTAATATTATTATAGTTAATAAATATTCTGGTTAATAAATCTTCCAGTTAATAAATGCTGCTCATCAGTCAAAGTAAATTAAACCTGTCCCATGGTTCCTAGATCAGCACTTATGTTCCCCTAAAGTGCTTTATGTCTTTGGGACAGTGTTGTTTGATCTACCATGCATGTTGTTCTCATTGTAGATTAATGGCCTGAGTGAAGGTAGGATACACGTTTTGTACCCCATAAAGTTGTGTCTCCCATATTAAGTTTAGATGAGTGGTAGGCACACCCAAATTTTGTTTAGCTTGATTATGCTATCAGGCCTCACATAGCCTTGTTAGGTTCCAAAAGCAGGGTAATCTTGGCAAACATTTGGCTTTACCCTTCTGGGCATCTGATGTAATTGTGCTAAGTGATACAGTTGATTCTTATTATTTGCAATAGTCATGTTCTATGACATCATAATGAACACTGAATTAGCATATACTGAAAAGTTGCTCATAGGGTATATACAGAGTTAAGTCCCTGTGAGCCTCTGGCACCATATTTCCATCAACCAATCAATGCAAAAAATTATTTTATGTGTCTTTCCCTTTAAAGACTCCTTAATATATATTGTTGATTCTTTAACATTGGATTCTTGACCACAGCACCATAATTCATGCAGGAATAAGGCTAATTTAAGATACATATTTTCTCTGTAACACACATCACAGTGTTCTTGAAATTATGTGCAATGGATAGCACTTCAGGAGTACCCTTTGGAGACATTTTAAACATTGAAATAAATAAAAACCCCAAAATGCAAAATACTTGTCATTATATATACCACAAAAAGGCATTTTACATTATGCGAGCTGAAACAAGAAAGCAATTTCTCAACTTTTTTAACCTCAGCTGAGATGTGCACATTGGAAGAGTAAAAGATTTCACTGCTCTGTGTGTGTCTGAAATTACTGGGAGTGACAAATGAATTTTACTAAGTAGACAGATTCACAAATACAGAAATTGTGAAAAATGAGATTAGAATGTAATATTCTCTGCTCTGAGCTTCTTTTGAGGCATTGTTATTAAATCACTAAATTTGCTTATGATTATTTAAAATAAATATTCAAATAAATTATTCAGAAATTTCAAGACTATACAACTTTCCCTAACATAAAAAACCCTCAAAGAATTCTCCAACATCTCTCATGGGTTGAGGCTATCTTCTTTTTCAGGACTAAAGTCTTCGTATAACTTAGGAAATATTCCCATTATGTTTCCATGCTCCTTTTCTAAGACATTTAACTTTTCCCTGTAACAATCTCTAACCTTAATGTTTGAAATATCTCCATGCACAGCAGAAATTTCTTAGTTTAGGAAAAAGCAAGAGGAGGTTAGGCTTTGGTCTATTTTTCTTTCTTTTGAATTGATCTCCAGAGACAAGAGGAGGGGTTTTCATTGGAACTGCTGAGATCAGATCACTTCTGAGATTGGGCTACTTACAAATTACCCCAGGACAACTCTACAGCACACACCTGAAAGAAGGACTCCCTGAAGTTAACAAGGCTTTAAAATCAACACAGGATCCCTCAAGGTGAACCTTTTTATGTAGAAAACAAAACAGTGTGATTTCTTCTCTCCACAAATTTTGCATCATAAACTCCATTATGAATCTATTCCATAGAGAATCAAGCATATTAAAAACTTTATTTCCCAAGAGATGTTTTAAAAGGAAAGGGCCACGGAGTTTCAAATAATTTGTATAACAATTTTCATGCATATATGCATGCACATATGTAAGTATGTGTGCATGCATGTGTATATGTGTTTTTCTATATTATCTATAATCATGCAGTACTTCAGAGCTGCAGGTAGCTATCCTTCAATATTGGAGAGAATGGAATTCAGTTACTGGTCATATTTAGTGACTCTAATGAATGTACAGTGTTATTTCCCAAACAGAAATCCAGGCATGCGAAATGCTAAGATCTAGTATTAGGGCTACCACTTATGATTGATCTTGTGTGTTCTGCACTAGAACCTTGGAGAAGGATTTGAGAGGGGCTAAAATCCATCCCCACCCACATGGCTGGGACTGCTTCTGAACTAGGGCATTGGGGAGTCTTTTGTGAAAGTAGTTTCTCATTTGGGTTTCTTTTCAGACTTTTCATACACAGAAGGATCATTTTCTCTAATTTCCACTAAAACTTCTTATTGACTAGTTGTAGTCCTTTCTAACATGCATGTAAAACTTTTTTGACCTTCAAAACTTTATGTTTAATCATAGTCAATCTTGCATTACATTATTGATACACCAATAATTAGTTGTGATCGACTATATAAGAATGTTCCTCGGTTTTGCTTATGCATATTCTTCTTCCTATATTATTCAACAGCTCTTTCTCTCTACAGATAGAATGAAATTCCCTCTTCATTATCCAACACTGATTTAAATCCTTTTTATATTTTCTATGGTCACAAGTTGAATGATTACTCACTTATTTTAAGTCCCTATACTATTCCATTCACAAACATACAAACATACACACATATTTTTAGCATTTTGCCCATAGATGACATTCGAGATCTTTCTTGCTTCTCCCTGTTACAATTATTGATGATGTTTAGTGTCAAGAAATTATCTTACTCACTTTTGAAACATCAGCATTTAGAAGAGTAGGATAGAGCACGTGGTTAAAATATTTGATAAATGAGTAAATGAATTAGTGAATGAATGAAAAAAAGGAAAAATTATATCTGTTCTAATTCTGGCACTTTTATAGAAAAGTAAAATTTGATAAGTGTGAAGGTCTTTCTGGAAGAAAATTCCACATAAATACTCTGCATATTACATTAGAAAGCTGAAATATAATATAGTTTCAACATATCATCCATAGAGAGTCTAGACTTGAAGAGATACAGAGATATTAAATGGGATTTAATTTGATAGATTCAGAAATAACTTCTATAAAACTAATAACTGGGTCCTATGGGCAAGATTTGAGCAGGGGAATTGCATGTGATACCAACCATGAAGGGATTTTTATATTTATACTTTCTATCAAGTCAAAGATGAAAAGAAGTGGTTTCAGCTCAATTCCTTCCTTGTCAAGTCAACCACAGACATTGATAATTTCAAGAAGGCATACACAGAAAATGTGGGTTATAAAAATTCTACACATTAGGTTTGAGTTTGCATGTTGAAGACAATTTATCCATTTGCAGTTTTCCAAGAATTTCATTTTCTTTGAGATATGGCTTACTACAGTGCTAATCAATGTGAATTTCTATAACACCTCCAAATCCACACTCAGTCATTCCATATCTGACTTCATATTGCTTCAGATTGCAGTATCACATAATTGATGGCTATTTCATGCTTTATTTTTAACTCTGCAAATGAATTTTACATCATTTAAAAGCATGAATCTGACTTCATATATAATCCCTACTACACAAAATGTCTAGGAAAGAGTAAAAATAAAATATAGGGTCAATTTCATATTGCTGGACAGATTCATTTTGGAATACATCAAGGGATTCCCACACAAGTTTAAATTGGAAAAATAATACAAATAACTCATTACAAGTACTGCAAAACTACCTGCACTAAAATAAGAGGAAAATAACTCAATAAATTCATTTTAATTAATTTAGTTCTAAATAATGATCATTTGTCTTAGTTTAATAGGGTTGTTGTAAGAAGTACCACAAACAGGATGACTTAGAACAACAAAAATGTATTGTTTCACTGTTCTGGATGGTAGAAATGAAATCAAGTTTCCAGCAAGGCAATGATTCCTCTGAGACACGTATGGGGAGAATTCTATCTTGTCTTGTCCTGGCTTCCTGTGGTTTGCTGCCAATCCTTGGTGCACATTGACTTGGCAGCATTTCAGTCTCTGCTCAAGAAGTCCTAGTGGATTAAGACCCTCCTTATGAGACCAAGGTGAGAGCTTCGTGTCTTCTGAGGCCTTTTCTGAGTTTGTGTCTTGCCTTGGTGTGTGCATTGCTTTCTAGTTCCCCTGTTACCTGAAGGGGTTTTTCAATTCTTTATACCCTGAAATAACTATCTTTGCACATTCCTCCCCTTTCCACCCCACCCCACCCCCAGCCCTTTGGTATGTCAATTGCTTGCCACAACTGTACTCATTTGACCCAGGTGGCAGCTATATGCTCATTTGCTTTACAGTGTTTGCAAGGATCATCCTCTCTTTAGTTGTGTGTGTGTTTTTCCATGAAACAGTTCTAAATTAGGTGAAACAAGGCAATCATTTTACATCAATAGTCCAAGCAACTTCCAGACAGGTCAGCAAAACACAATTTTGTCAAAACACTGTCCTCATTTTTCTTCATGGATCTGGTACCCAAAGCATGAATGTACATTGCTATCTTTAAGAGTTCTCTTGTGCTAGGCAGTAGTTGGACAAGGCTAAGTTAAAATGCCATAAAGCTCTTTAAAATGCTTAAATAACCATTTTCTTTCAGCATTTTCTTGGTTGCTATAAACCTGGGGTTATTTCCTTGAGTTCCAAGTAAATTCTGGTAATTTCCTTTCATTTTTTATTGTTACCTGGAGGGATGTTTCCTTGGAACTCCATACTTAGCTAATTTTGCTTACCTCACTTTATTTAATATATGTATTTCAAGCCTCAACCTAATTGTCTCCTTTTCCAATAAATCTTTCTTAAAATTTAATTCTGTCAACTTGCTGTGAGTTTGAATCCAGCACTTTAAGCTTCAACTTGTTTCAGTGTAGCGTTCATTTTGTTAGCTTTATCAGCAAGCATGATATAATTTATTTGGAACATGTACAGAATGAGGTTAACTCCACACCATGAAAGTTCATAATCAAATGAGAGAGAAAGCATAAGCTGACTCATAGCTACCATGCAGACAAAGAAAATCCTAGTAAAGTGCAGGGTCCTCAAAAAGCCTTCTGTTAAGGAGTTATATAAGTTGAGTCATGAAGGAAGAGGAAATTCACTATGTACCCAAGGTAAAAGAAAAAATTCAAATAGAGGTTCAGAGTGTGTGTGTGTGTGTGTGCATATATATGTGTGTGTGTGTATATATATATATATTTAAAATATTTCCTTTTACTATGTAAAGCAGGGGATGAAGACTTTTCTGCACTCTACTCTTCATGCCAAATATCTCATGCATCTTTTATTTATTGAATTAAACCATGATGCTTTCAAGATAATTTAATTATATTTAGTGGCTGTTTAGTTGTTATCTTAATATTTATGTTTGACATATCACAGCATTTTATATGAATTCTATCCTTTCTTGTCCAATATAATATTCCTTTATTTTTTTAATGCAAGAAAGTGTAATTTTGTAAAAAAACACTCCCCAGTGCTGGGTTAGAGGGCTTAATACCACTCATAAATGACATGTAAACCTAAGTTTTATACATATGTAATTATTTTAAGGTTTTTTAAAAAGATACTAATTTTGGAATTTTTGAGCAAGTTGAAAGGTAGTCTTTCTGTGCAGAAAATTATAAGGGGTACTTGGAAAATAGTGTCTTCTTCTGATAATCAGGATTTGATTCTGAAATTCCAAAGTATTTGCTTCCATTTCCCTAAACCAATGTGGTATATATCAAATAATTTAATTTTACAATTTACAGCATCATTGTTAATAATTCCCATTCTAAGACTATTAAAATGTTCCTATATTTATGTGATTGGGGGTTAGTCTTTAGTTTTTTTAAATGTTCCTCTCAGCTGGTATTTTCTGGCTATTGATATTGTCACTTTATACTGGAGATTCTGACTCCATGGCACATAGGTAAGATGAAAATTACCCGGAGATACTGAAATAAGATCACCTGTTCTATGGCTTAGTGCTTCCATTTCTGGAGAAGTGCCCTGGGACTCATTAATGGAAATATAACTTTTAATAAATTATTTTCTGAAAAAACATTAATAATGGGGTAAGGTTTGAATGGTGAAACTAATGTTAGTATTTGTGAAGCATTATTGAACATAGGGCATTTTTAGGGCATTAGAATTTTTCTGCATGATTTTGCAATAATGGATACAGGCCATTTAAATTTCATCAAAATTTATAAAAGTATATGGTTAAAATGCAAACCATAATGTAAATCATTGACTGTGTTTAGTAGCAATGCTTCAATGTATGTACATCAATTGTAACAAATGTGCCATTTGCATGTATAATGTTATTAATAAGGGAGAGGGGAAAGGGAGGAAGATGATGGGTATATGAGAATCCCCTATTTTCTGTATGTGACTTTTCTGTAATCTAAAGCTTCTTTGAAGATAAAATGAAAAAAAATAAAACACTTGGGGAATATACAGAAAAAAATGTCAATGTACATACAAGACAATTGATCTTATGGTGATTAAAGACAATGTCAAAAAATATTTTAATTTCAAATTTGTTCAATTTTTTTTACTTTGTTATTTTTAAAAATATCATTATTAGTTCATCTTATTTTTAATTTTATTTGGTTATTTTGTTGGTTTCATTTTTTAAAGAAGTTTTGGATCACTGAAGGATCACAACTATGGGAGGGGAGGATTATTGGTGTGGGGTGTCTGTGATAGGGGATTCATAGGAGGAGGTTCACTGGGGCATACTACTAGGGCAAATGAATGTGTTCAAATTTTCATGGGGCATTGCCATGGAGGGTGGAGATACATACAATAACTGAAAGAATATCAAAGTCCCATCCTGGGGAGCTCTGCCACATTCTCTAATGAGACAGCAAGAATCACCTGAGTACAGGGGCAGTGCCTAGTGAAGGTGGATGGACCATTGCAACAGGCCCCTGATATTGATGTATGTACTTATGAACCTTTTCTTTTGAAATTGAAACTTAGCCTAGTATTATATGTTGCCTAAGAGCTACCTCCAAAGCCTCCTTGTTGCTCAAATGTGGCCTCTTTCTAAGCCATATGCAGAATATAAATGCATTACCTACCCCTGACATGGAACATGACTCCTGAGAATGAGCCCTCCCTGGCACCAAGGAATTATTACCAAGCACTAACTAGCAATGCACCTAGAAAAAGACTTTGAACAAAAGGGGGAAAGGTTGAATACGAATGAGTTTTTATGGCTAACAGATTTCAAAGTGAGTAGGGAGGTCATTCTAGAGGTTATGCTTATGCATGTCTCAGCAGGATCTCATTGACTGCCACAGTAGTTATTGCCTCAAATAGTGGGGCTTCTCAGGGACCTAGAGACATCCAGACACTCTAAGCAGGGCAGACAGCTCAGGAGTTGGTGCCCTGCCAGTGAGCCCTACTTTGGAATTTATTCTCCCCAGTGTGACAGAGTTGGACTCAATTGTGGTTTCCCTATACTTGGCTCTTCTGATCCTTCTATCTGAACCTATAGTTAGTACTAGACTTGATAGGTGTATGTCCAAGAGACTTAAATTTTGGATTGTCCATGTGCCAGTTGGGCCCTGAGTCTCAAAAGAGTTGCAACACATACTCTCCTGTTCATTGGACTCACCCAGGACAACTATCAAACAGATGATGATGGACAAAGCCAATCCCAAGGAACAAAGAGAGTCTGCACCTGCAAGCCAGATAGTCCCCCCATCCGTCCACCTCATGGGATCTAAGCCCGCTCTCAATTAGAATCAGAGAGGACATCACCATCCCAGATTCCTCAGGATTGGTAAATGAATTATGGCCCAGAGTAGACTTACAGTTATTCTACTATAGATTCCTTGTTATTCTAGCAATGGAAGAACTTTTTTCATTGATGTGGAGGCATTGGCCACTGCAGGTTCTAAGGGGAAGAAGAGGGAAAAACAGATGTAATTTGGGCACATTTTTGGGACAATGGAATTGTCCTGAATGACATTGTTCTGATGGATACAGGTCTTATATATTTTGTTGTTAATGTGAGAAAGTATGGAAGGGGTAGAGAGTGGGGCATATGGGCATCCCCTATATTTTTTATATAACTTTTATGTAATCGAAAATATTTTTAAGAAAATAAAAAGTGTATTAAAAAAGACCATATCAATGATATATATGTGTATATGTGTGCATGAATGTACATATATATATATATATATGAAAAGTTATAACTAAACACATTCAAAATATATGTACCACTAATACTTTTTTATTCAGCTTGCTCATATGCTGCACAGTTTTTCACCTGCCTTTAAATATTTATGGTTTTGTTAGTCATATTATACACAATTAGGAATAATACAGAATAATATCAAATCAAACAATTTCCATTATTATTTCTTCCTTTCCTCATATAAACAATAGGTAATTCCTCCTTTAGAAACCATATGTTCATGTTTACTTCTTTTATTTTTAATATATATTCATCTTAACTCTTTAAACCTTTAGAAATGTATGTATTGATTCTCTGATAAAATTTCCTATTAATATTGTGTAATATTGTGAGTATTATATCTAGCACCCTCTTAATGTTTCTCACTAAATAGGAATTCCACCGATGTTTTAATAGTAAATGTGAAATTACATTGTTAACTTAAAGAAGATGCCCTACATCACTTTAAAAATTATCAATCATTAAAACTTGTAATTGTTGAATTCTACGCAATTACTTTTGGGATGAATTGAGGATGGTTACATTATTAGTATTATATTTATTATCCCTGCATTAGTGGACTAAATTCTGTTTGAACTTATTATCCTAGGCTTTGGACTTGGCCTCTAGTTTAATCTTACCAGAGTTAGGTATTAAGGTGAGAATCATGTTCCTGATGTAAAATGACTTTGATGCTTTCCCCCAAATCCCAGGAACAATTTATATTATTTGAGAACATTCTGTTATTTGAACATTACTAATTTCTTGATCATTTTAAAACAGCACCATATTCAGTGCTTTTAGATTTACTTCTTGAATCATTCTTCAATTTCTTTGATGATGATTTAACCACTCATATTTACTATTTTAGGAGCTAAATGCATTCCATAATTTCCCAGAGAATGAAACATTTAGAAAATATTTTCAAATTCATAATCATAAATTTGTATATGGAATTTTAAAATTACTTTTTGTGCTTAAACAAGCAATAGTGGATTATTATTATTATATATTATTGTAAGAATTATAAATAATTCTTATTATTTAAAAAAGTAAAAATAAATTAGGCTTTCTAAAGATAAAAAAAAAAACAATGAAGGCTATTTAGAAAAATTTTACATGAGATGAAGTAGGTGTTATAGATTCCTGGGCTGCTCAAACAGATGCCATGTAATGGTTCTGATTAAGCAATGAAAATTTATTACCTCACAGTTTTGAGTTTTGGAAAAAAGTCCAAGCCACGGTGTCATCAAGGATCAAGGTTATGATTTCTTCCTGAAAACTGGTGTTCTGGGGCTGGCTTCCAGTGATCCAGGTCCTCTGTCACATAGCAATGCACATGGCAGCTTCTCCTGGCCTCTCAAAGGTCATTGATTTCAGCTTCTGGTTTTAGTGGCTTTCTCTTTACACCTTTCTGAATTTCATCTCACTTATAAATGACTCCAATAATAAGATTAAGACCCATTCTGACTGAGCTGGGCCACACTTAATTGAAGTAACCACATCAAATTTCATAGTTAAAATGGGTTCACACCCAGAGGAATGAATTAGCTTTAAGAAAATATTTTCTGGGGTACATACAGCTCCAAACCAACAAACCATGATAACTTTGAATGATCCCCTAATAACATACACATACACACAATTGAACATATATAAGTACATGCAACCATATGCAGGAATCTGTCCTGCAAAGCCTTGTGGGGGTCTGTCCAGAAGAGCCCCCGAGGGATCAATGAAATTACTCTTAACACGGTGAGAGAGATCAGGGGGATAACAGCTGAAGAACCTGTGCTCCTGAGCTGATCGCCAGCATACTTTTTATTCAGGATTTTCTTACAATCAATGTCATAATGCAGGTGCAGGGGAGAAGGCAGGTATAGGGGTTGTAAATCACATCTTAAGAATTCCAAGCTGATAATGGAAGCAAGATTATAGAAACACTAAGTGATATATATAGGAGATAGGGTGGGAGATAAGGAAGATAAGATAAGCAGGAAGTTTCTGTTTATGACAGGAACTGATAAGGTGAATTCTGTGTGGGTAGAGAAACAGGTCTCCAAGCTATTTCTTAGATGTGAAGATTAGAGGGTTCCCACCTCTCCCCCTTTACTGTTTAAATAAGAAGAAAAAGAAGAAGGAAAAGTATCCTGACAAAATCTTTTATAAAATCTGTCCCCTTCCCCATAGTTCAAGGTAAACAAATTTTGATAGTAATAGCAAGGCCAGGTCAGTAATAGCAAGGCCAGGTCCCCATCTGCTATCTGGGTTCTAAACTGAGCTGTGCATGGGAAACAAAATAGCCACGGTGGCAGGAGACCTACCTTGGGAGGGGTGAGGGCCAGTGTCTTACCTCCGTAGGTCCTCAGATTTTCTCCTGATGGCCCCTCTGTGACTGTGCCTGTCTTAGGTTGTTGCTTTCCTGAGGAATCTTATCCATCATTGGATACCAGCCATCCAGGACCAAGCAGGGTGACATGTTCTTTGACACATTATACCTCCAAGGCCTCCACACCCAGCACCAGCCTTGGGACTTCCTCGCCCATAGGTGGGGCCCCAGCTCTGGTCACTGGTTTCAGGGAACCCAGGTTTCTAGTGCAGAGAGGGCCCAGCACAAGGCATTGGGCAGGAGACAGACAGTTCAACACCAGACCTTAGAAGGCCTACTCAATCTAGGGATGCCAGGCTCATGGCACAAGGCAACCTTACCAGTGGGACATGTACAGGACACCTCCAGGTTATGATAGGAACAATGGGAAGGGGGGAAACTGGAAAAAACTGTGTGCAGGAAGAAAGGAGTCACAGAGTCAGGCAAATAGGTAGGCAGGTGAGAAGGAGGGAAAGGAGACCTTGGGGTGCAAAATTAATTCAAAGGTGTTTTAACCAAAGGGTCCTCAATTCTCCCCCTCTTTTGTTTCTTTGTTCTTGATTTCCAGATGTGGAAGGTGAGAGAAATGAAGAGATGAAGCAGCTGTTTAGTGTGATGAACTTGAGAAAGGGCCTGGCAGATTAACCAAAGAATTGAAAATAAAAAAGAAGCATGATTATTCTGATAAGAGATATTATCCAGATTTGTATGTTTAGACCATGAAATCAATTTGAGGGATTTAACCACTATAAATTATCATTAAGTGTTTGAAGCACTTTTTGCAGAGCAAGAAGTTGTATTAGAGATAGTTGATGTTCCAGGCATTGCTGGAGAGCCAGTACTTCTCCCTGTATATGGGAGGAGAAGGCTCCTTGAAGGTGAGTTTTAACTTGTTCCCAAGAAAGTTGGGAGCTATTCCAAGGCAAAGGGGTGACATAAATTTTAACATTTTCCCAGTCATACTGTAAATCTTGTTTAGTAAGCAGAGCTTGTTGTTTTTCACCTATCCAGAGACTGGATGCTTCTAAAGCATAAATTTTGGTAAGAATATTATTATCAATATGAGTTTGAGTCATAAGTTTGTTGGTAACATTGATCATAAATTAACAACATGAGCAGTTTGGACAGATACTGTTAAGGCAACTGCCACTGTGGTGGCAGTGGCAGCTATGATAATAGCTGAAATAATGAAAGTAATATGTGTACTAATGAATCTTTTAGGTTTAATTTTTTAAGACTTCCCCAAGATACTCCCTGAGTTTGGATAATGTTACAGCATGGTTGTTTTTGGGAGTTCCTTTGTTCCTCCATCATTATCTTCTCCATCCATGGTACTGGGTTGAATGTGTGATCTTTCCAGCTCATGGCATAGGTTCACATTCTTTTCTGGCAGCCACCAGGGCCTGTTGGAGTAAGCACACAAGCATACCCTCTCCCCCATGTTATGAGGTTACAGGGTCCTTTCTAAGATCCATCTCTTAACATTTCTTTGTACAGAATTTTAGCTTGTATTTGATGACTCTCCTGATGAGGGTAGAAATGTTTTTCAGCTGCTGAAAGGCCATCTTTATCACAATTTTAAAAATTTAAAGTATAAAGTTAAAGTATATAGTGCTAGGGCTATTGTATTTCTAGGGGAGGTATCCATGCTCCCCCTCTTTTTTCCTTTGTTTTAGATGACGTGATATATTTTAAATATTTTTAAGGCTGAGTTAATTGGATTTTATTAGGGGTTATTTGAAAACTAGTTTGAGTAAGAGAATTTTGGGGATGTTTATAGAGTTCTGTTAAGTGTTTTTTGGGGGACTGTAATAAGGATATTATCTATGTAAGGATAAATACATGCTTGTGGGAGGGCAGAATGAGTAAGGCATAAAGCCTGAAAGACATAATATTGACACACAGTGGGGCTATTGATCATTCTTTGTGGCAGGAATTTTATTGATATTTAGTTAGTGAATTTTTGTTAATTGAAAGAATATAAAATAAGTGAAGGATTGTTTATAAACAGGGGTTTAACTGCTATATTTCAATCTTTTCTGATATGTATACATACATTCACATGCTCACGAAACTGGGGGACACATTGATACACCTGGCTCACTTTTGGCCAGAGTTCTGGATAGATATAAGATAAATGCTAATATGTATATTTAGTTTATTAGAGTGAGAAACAAGAATAATATAATCAATTAAAATGATTAAATTAATATTGAACAAAGTTATAGAATGACAGATAAATAGAGCAGTTTTACATATGAGCCTACTAACATTTAGCTTTTGGTTGGAAAGTTTTTAATTAGTAACTGATACTAGTGTTTTGATTGAAGACACTTGTGTAGAGCACCTTCTCCTAGGGTGGGGCTTTAACTGGTTTGATTAGGGACTATCTTTTTAATGTGTTATGATTAATGAACTTGATACTATGGATGTTAAATTGTGAGCACTGTGTCAATTCCTGAGGAAGGGGCCAGCCTCCTTAGGAAGGAGCACAACACTCCCTGGGCAGTACATTTCAAGTTTTATGCATCAGTTCCTGGGAGAGTGGCCAGCTCTTCCAGAGAGGAATACAACACCTTTTGAAATGTACTTTATCTTTTTTAATTTGTTAGAAAACATCTTTGATGTGCTCCCTATTTTAGTTCCTATTAATTTTCCTGAAATATGAAAAGTGTTATCTAGCAAGGCATTGTTTTGCTGATTAACAAGTTTGTTTTGCATGATGTTTTATTTTTAGGTCTGAATAATGCCCACTAAATTTCTTCCCTACTACATTCAGTTTTAGGATTGCTTAAACTCAAAAGAAGAGATTTACATATGCATTCAATAATATATATTTATGTGTAACTTACAAGTTATCAAATTACTTAAGTATGTAATGTATTGTTTTGATTTAAGCATTTTATATACTTTATATTTATAGTAGATTATATAACAGCAAATAGTAATAAGACTTTTAACTAACAGACATCCAATGAATAAACTTTTATTTCTTATGGGTTTAAGGTTCCTAACCAGTGAGGTTATATAGGCTAGTAGCATGAACAAAATGATTTCATTTTTTCTATTTTGTATAGCTTGAGACAAATTATTATTTTATTATTTGGGCTGTGGGGCAGCACATTAACTTGTAAACTTAATACACTCATTGATCCTGCTGTTAGTATTTTAATTGGAACTAGGGCTGTGACTCACAGTGTATAATTTAAACTTGGTTTGTTGTTGACTTTCTTATAGGAAGGGGAATGCAGACTGGCTTGACTTGTTTAAGGACATGCTAAAGAAAGCCTTACCAAATATCAAAGTAAATGATAGTGACATAATTGGATATTAATTTTTTGCAACAAACCAGCAATATTTGGGACTGCTACATACTGCAGTGGTGTTATTTTAATTTACCATAATTTACTGTTATGCATTACCCCTGGCAGCTCCTAATGGATGCCTTTTTTTTTTTTTTTTTT
>JAQZBX010045783.1:0-20941 GCA_029593785.1 Cabassous unicinctus | reverse complement strand
GGTAACATCTGATGTGCTCCCTCATTCCTTCCTTCTTCAATGCCATTTATATTAATGTGAAAAGAAGACATGGATACCAACTCTTATTACCATGCCTTTCAAAATTTCTAAGCCTCTTGCCAGACCTACCAAGAAAGTAGAGAACAGAAATCACCAATATAGGAATAAATAAGGGAACTTCACACCAGCTCTGCAGATAATGAAGAAGTCAATGAGAATATTATGAACATTATACCTGTATATTCAACTACCCTAACCTAAAAAAAAATACAAAAACTTTAAGGAAAATTACAGATGAACATCTTTCATGAACATAGATGCAAAATTCCTCAACACAAGATGTAGAAAATTGGTTTAACTATATATATGTATATGCATGTGTGTGTATGTGTGTGTGTGTGTGTGTGTTTATATTTATATAAACAGTCATACCAGATAAGGTTTATCCTGTGACAAGAAAACTCATTCAAATTTATAAAATCAGTCAATCTAATTAACTAGACCAACAGATTAAAGAAGAAAAATTTATACAATGATGTGAAGAGATGGAGGAAACTGTGACAAAGTTGAATATCCATTCATGATAAAAAACTGTCAACAAGCCACAAATACAAGGGCACATCCTCATTCTGACCAATGGCCTCTACAAAGATATTATACCTATAATTATGCTTTATCTTGAGAGAGTAAATGATTTCCCAGTATGATCTTTAACAAGACATGGACATTTGCTCTTATTTAACATTTTACAAAAAATTTAGCCAGTGTAATAAAGCAAGATAAAGTAACAGAATTGGAAAGGAAAAATAAAACTCAATTTTCAGATTATATGATTGAATGTTCATAAAAACTATTTTAAAAGTTATTAGAACTAATAAGTGAGTTAAGCAAGGTCACAGAAATAAGGATCAATGTATAAAAATCAATTATTTGTCTTCTTACTGACAACGAACAACTGGAAACTGAAATTTGAAAGCCATTATTATTTATAGTCACACTTACCTACATCACCAGCAAATAGCGCAGAAACTAGCAGCAGTTTACGTCCAAAAAATGTATGCTGACTGAGTGTGATCAAAGTACCATCCACATGTAAAACATTATTAATAGGGGAAAGGAGAAAAGGTAGAGAATGTTCAGTACATGGGAAGCACCTATATTCTGTATGAGATTTTTCTGTAATCAAATGCTTGTTAGAACAAAATGAAAAAAAAAATAGACTCTGGGTGAATAAGTGGAAACAAACATCACTGTAAATACAAGACAACAGGTCTTACAGTGATGAAAGACACAATGTTAAAAATTTTGAATTTTATATTTTTTCATTAAAAATATTTTTCATTATTTCAAACTTTTAAAAAAATTTGTATTTTATTTGTTATGTTTTAAACCATCATTATTATATCATTTTCCTATTAATTGTATTTGGTTATTTTGTTGTCTTCAATTTTGAAGAATTTTTGGATCACAGAAGGGTTACAACTGTGGCAGGGGAAGATCATTGGTGTGGGGTGACAGACAGGGGGGATGCATGGGAAAAGGTTCACTGGGGCATACCTATAAGGCATATGAATGTGTTCAAGTATTCATGGGGCATTGTCACAGTGAGTGGAGATCCACACAATAACCAAAGAAATATCAAATTTCCATCCTGGGGTGATCTGCCACATTCTCTAATGGGAGAGCAATAATTCCCTGAGTACAGGGTCAGAGACTAGTGAAGGAGGACCATTGATGAGCCCTTGATTGTGATGTCTGTACTTATGAAACTTTTCTTTTGAAATTGAAACTTAGCATGGTATTATATATTGTCTAAGCATTACCTCCTGAGAGCCTCCTTGTTGCTCAAATGTGGCCTATCTCTAAGCCAAAACTCAGCATATAAATGCATTACCTTCCCTCCAGTGTGGGAGATGACTTCTGGGAATGAGCCTTCTTGGCACCAAGGGATTACTACCAAGGACCAACTAGCAATGCAGCTGTAAAAAAAAGCTTGACCACAAGGGGGAAAGAGTAAATACAAATGGGTTTATATGGCTAAGAGACTTACAATGAGTCAGGAGGTTATTTCAGAGGTTAAACTTATGCATGGCTCAGCAGGTACTCATAGACTGCCAAAGTAAATATCACCTAAAATAGCAGGGCTCCTGAAATCTCTGGAGACATCCAGACACTATAGGTAAGGCAGACAGCTCAGGAGTTTGGCACCCTGCCAATGGACCCTACTTTATTATGCTCCCCAGTATGTTAGAGCTGGACTCAGTTGTGTTTTCCCTACACATGGCTATGCTGCCCTTCTACTTGAACCTATATTTAGTACTTGAGTTGATAGTTGTATAGTTGAGCTGTCCATGTTCCAGTTGAGCCTTGAATCTCAACAGACTTACAACACTTACTCACCAGTTTATTGGACTCACTCAGGACAATTAACAAGGAGATGATCCACACAAGGAGATGATGATGGACAATGACCATCTCAAAGAACAGAGAGTCTGCACTTGTAAGCAAGAAACTCCCATCCATCTGCTCAATGGGACCTAAGCTTCCTCTCAATTAGAGGTGGCATGGGCATCACCATCACAGAATCCTCAGGATTGAGGAATGGACGATGAACTAGACTTACAGTTCTACTGTAGACTTGTGATCCTAGTGATGGAAAAAATTTTTTCATGGAAGTGGAGGCTGTGGCCACTAAAAGTTCTGAGTGGATGGAGAGGGAAAAATAGGTATAATTTGGGGGCACTTTGGGGAGTTGGGAATTATCCTGAATGACATTTCAATGATAGATACAAGCCATTGTATATCATGTAATAATTTGCAAAAATGTGCGGGATAGAGTGTAAACTACAATGTAAACTTAGTGGCAATGCTCCAAGATGTGTTCACCAATTGTGACAAATGTACCACACCAATGAAGGATGTTGCTGATGTTGGAAAATGTGGGAAGGTTAGGGAACGGGGCATATGGGAATCCCATATAATTTTTTGTGCAATATTTATGTAATCTAAGTTTCTTTAAGAAAATAAAAAAGTATATTTAAAACAGAGAGAGAGAGAGAAATAAGGACCAAGTCAAAGAAATTATTTTATATGGTGATGAGTTTTGGCTTCACCCTGAAAGTAAAGGGAAGTGAATGAGTGTTTTTTAAGCTGAGTATAATGGTCTCCCTTGTTACAATATTAAACATTGTTGTAAGCATTACAAGCACTGGCATGTGGGATAAATTACAGTGAGGAGATTCTTTCAGTATTACTTTATTTAACATACATGCAGAATTTATTGTGAGCCAGACTTTGTTCTGAAAGGTTTACAAATGACAATTTAGTTCTTAGAAAACCTCTAGAGATTGGCTCTATTATTATCTTCCTAAACATAGGAAGCTGAGGCTCAGAGAGGTTAACTTGAGCAAGTCTTGCAGTAAGAAGGTATTGGGTGAGAGGAGAAAGTGGCTGGATAGAATAAACAAGATTCAATGATGCAAAGGATCATCTCACACTTTTGCCAAACTACTAAAGAAACCCTGAGGTGGCCCACTGTCAGTCAAAATGGTTTACAGACTGCTGAAATTTGTAATAGAATTCATGGGAAGGCAGATAAAATGGTGCCCTTCACAGAGTAGGTATACAATGGATATTGTTGAAGGAAAAGTGAAAGTATGGCAACCATTGTATCAAAAAGGGGAGAACTTTTTTTAAACAGCTCTCTATGGTATATGTTACATACATAAAATTGTTCTATTTTAAGTGTTCCGATTCAAAATGTATGCAGTTATATGAATGTCACTACAGTCAGGTTTTACCCAATATCATTAAAAGATCTTTGCAGTCAGTCTCCACCCAACTGAAGCCATACCTGTAACTGATGTTTTCTGTCATTGTAGTTTTACATTTTCTAGAATTTCATATAAATGGGAAATCATGAGGGACTGTAATGTTTTCTGTCTGACCAATCTCAGTTTGTATGATATTTTAAAGATTCATCCATGTTATTACTTGTATCTATTGTCAATTCCTTTTTATTGCCAAGTAGTTTTCCATTATATGTATATGTCACATTTTATTTTCTATGTACAAGTGGATGGACATTTAGGTTTTTTTTTCACCCTTTGGGGCTATTTTGAGAGGTATGTCAATAAAATTAATGGATAAATCTTCATGCATAAGTATGCTTTTATATCTTCTGGGTAAATAAGTGTGAATGCAATTGCTGGGTCATAGAACAAATGTGAATCTCTTGTCAAAACTGGCTGAGGAGGACCTGCAGTCCATCAGTTTGAAATGAAGGAAAATTAGACAATAACTTAAAGTCATATGAAGAAATAAAAATCTCAGGTAAAATATCCACATAAATATATAATGATGTCAAATATTTTGTCTAAATAGTTTTTGTCATAATTCAAAATGTTATCAACAGAAATAACAGCTGTCATCTAGAATGATAATATGGTAACATTTTGTCCATATTAAGAAAAAGTAATTCTCAAGATAAAATGTCCTCTTTTATCCTAATCTCTCTAAGTCATGAGTAAAACACTCATTTTTGTAAAAATTATATCAAAATCTGATTGAATTATAGAGGAAGGGCAGGATATAAGTGAGGTACAGGAAGGTGCCATCTATATTAAAACCCTTAAGGCACCAAACTCCAGATACGAGTTGTCTGTGGAATCATCTGCATGCTAGAGAAGACATTAATGGAAGAGAGGTGAGTCCACTCTTGTCATATATATGTTATCAGATATCTAGAAAAGGAAAATATGATAGACCAAGGTTGAAATACTTAAGAAATATATTAACTTAGCAAATATTGTTTGAGGCAAACTCAATGCTACATGCAATATGTGCACTTTGGATTACTTGAGCTCTCTGCTCTAGGAGCAGTAGGCAGAATGTAGATTTTCAATATCCAGGCTGAAGAAATGACATGATTCTTTAGCATTAATCAAATCATAGCTTGGCCAACTCTGCAAGATGGTGACCCAAAATTCTCCCATTCACTTATTCAACATTGCAGCTGCTGCCAAGGGCTTTTGCTACACTCCAGTTGAACTCTCTGGGGGAATTGGAAGGTGTCCTAGACTAGACAAAAAATACCCTAGACATGTTTTGTCTAATATATAATCACTAGTGTCTATTGAGCACTTTAAAAGTTTGACTAATATAGATACAGAAATTATAATTTTATATAGGGTTAAATAAAACATTTTTAAAGCTATTTTTTCATTTCCTATTAATTTTAATGGCTCTAAAACAATTTTAAAATTTCATATGTGGCTCACATTATGTTTATATTGGGCAGCAAAAGTCTAGTTCATGGCTTCTCAAATTGAAAATTCATTAAATTACCTGTAAGTCTTTTTAGTACATAGATTTGGATTATGTGATGCTTGTCTTCCCTGAGAATGTGGATTTGTGCCAGAGCTCACATGCTGCTGATTTTACTGGTTCCCAGAGCAAACACATCTGACTCCTTTACTATTCTCCTAGGAATCTGCAATGTTTAGAAAACCTAAGTGACTCTAATCCACAGATTCCCTGCTCAGGCTTCCTAGGTGAAGTCTGGTAATGTTCATGTGGCTATTGGTTCTGTAAATCTAGTTTTACTTGGAGACTGTAGACTGCAGTACATCCTTCCTACACTGATCAGGAACTAGAGAAAATAATGCCTGATTGGATATCATAACTCTGCATTCTTCATGTGCTATATAGATATATTTGGAGAAAGTTGTGCAGTTAAAATGAATAATCACAGCTCAGCTGCATGTATATTGGTTCCAAAATCAGGGTCCCAGACCAGACTTGCCATATTCTTGAAACCAGGCTCCTTTGAATGTGCCAAGTACTGATCATTCTCTGTCTGATAACAGTGTCTGTTAAAAATAAGTCATTTGATAATGGTGCTTGTTTTGGGTGTCAATAGGATGAGTGGGTTTTGGTTGGTAAATATTTCAGCCCTCAATATCAGTAGCGAAAATAACTTAATTTTGTTTTCTGAGTTACTCTGCTTTTGGATAAATGCAAATTTCATTTGAAAGGGGCAAATGTATCCCAGATATTCTTCATCCTTGACAAGATCTCTGTAGGTACCAGACATGCCACAACATCCTTCACTGAGGAAAGTCATAAGGGAACCAAGTGAAGTAAGTGGTTGTGGTCTAAAGTGTTCAATTCTGAGTCTCATCCATGTTCTATCCACATTGTTACATTAGTACAAGTAAATTTGCACCCAGATCTTCTTAATTTAGGCTAGTTGGTGATACCAGAAATCCACAAAGCCACTCCTCTCCAAATTTTCCTGCCCCTCTGCAAGTTCTGGGTATAAGTTGTTCCCTAGATTCAAAGACAACCCTAGTCATACCCAAGGAATCCCTTCCTTTGTTTTGTCTTCCACATTGATAACCTATATTTTCTCAGAGCTCTCAGCATTGTCTCTTCATTTTGGATATAACTCTGGGAAAATAAAAGCCTGGAATGCAATTGCCTAGTCAACAAGAGTAAGTATGGAAGGTAATTGCAAAGAAAACCATTTTTGACATTTCAACATTATTCTAAAGTTATTCAAATGTTTTTTCCATTATTCAAATACCTATCCTATTAGATATCTATATTTTCAAAGAATAAGTGATAATTCACATAAATTATTTTTAGAGCAGACAATCACCATATTCTCTGTTTTCATATATCTCATATTTAGGGAAAGAAAAATCTTGACATAAATAATCAAATAATGTAAAAGGTATTCTTACTGTGACTTAGAGGACTGGTTAGAAGTATAGCCATCCTTTCTAATATGTAAAATTTGATGTATGGAGGCCAAGAAAATTTTGCAAGGGAAATTCTGATTAAGTGATTGCATTAATCAGCCAAAGGGGTGCAGTTGCAAAATACCAGAAATCTGTTGGCTTTTATAAATGGTATTTATTTGGGGTAGAAGCTTACAGTTACCAGGCCTTAAAGCATAAGTTACTTCACTCACCAAAGTCTGTTGCCACGTTTTGGAGCAAGATGACTGCTGATGTTTAGCCTTCCTCTTCCTCTTAAGGCTCTGTGGTGACAGCTTCTTCCAATATCAGCTCTAGGCCATCAGTCTGTCTAGGCTTTGTCTCTCTCCCCAGGGCTTAATTCTCTCTGGACTCAGGCTTGCTTATTTCCACAAGGCCAGTTATAGACTATCAGGTAAATAGCTCATCTCTCTTCCCAGGGTCTCTGCTGTGTCTGTGGAGCTATCTCTATTCCTCTGTGTTCTTCTCCTGTGTGTTTACTTCCCAGGCTCCAGCTTAAAGCTCCAACATCCCTTCTCTGTGGTGCAGTTTCTCTGTGAGTCCCGCCTCCCAAGGGGGCAGGGATTCAACATGCTACTGATGTGGACAATCAAGCTTTAATCATTATTTAATTAAATAAAAGTTTAATCTCTGAATCCAATATAATCTAATATGCCCAGAGGAAAAGACCAGGTCACAAATGTAATCCAATAACTATTTATGGAATTCATAAAAAATATCAAACTGCTAGAGTAATATAAAGTACAATTAAACAAGTGAAAAGAGGGGGTGTCTGTGCATTTGCTGAGCTGCTTATATTTTACCAAGTGAATATGAGATTGGATATTGCCATAGCCAACAAGTACCTCATCATTTCTATTGACCTGAAAAGTGTATGATGTGGGACTATCCAACAGAATTGAAAAAGACATGCTGAGAGATTAAAGTCTGTGACATTTTGTTTTGTTCTTCTATCACTTCACTTCTGGCCACCATTACTGTGAGGTAGATGTTGAAACAAGCAAAGAAAGGGAGCTGGGTCTTTGCAAACAACCTGTTATTGAAAACAGATCATCCAACAGTCTTCAGAACTTGGATCCTGAACTGTGGGTTTGAGAAATGGAGCATCCTACTCAGCCAGCACTACTCCTTTGACAATCCTGGATTTGAACTCTCAGTTACATTGTGTAGGGATTTTCCTATATGTGGATATGGGTGACATTTTTATTTGTTTCATTTGTGATGGATCCCATGTGTTTACATTCACAAAAATTTCTGCTATGTAGCCACTGCACCCATATTTGCTTCTTCAAATCCATTTAATGATGATAAGGTCTTCCTAGGTGTCTGTTTTGCAACAAGTCTGAGCACTTCCACTCTATAATTTATCCTGGGAAAGGCAAATAAACCTTTGTCCTCCAAACAAACATTTATAGAAAATTATTTTGTACTCAGAGCTAAAATCCTTTCTGCTTGGTATACACATGGTACAAAGTTACAGCTGAAAAATGTAGACTTTTATGAACCATGAACATAAATTAAGTAAATGACTTTAAAATTACCTTTCAAATATTAAGTATGTACATGGTTGTCTTCTCAGTAGTTTATTTTTATAATTCATATAAACATGTCCTGAATTTCAGATCAATTTCCAAATGTGTTTCATTTTATTTTCTGTTAGACTAACTTTGTGTGTTAAGGAAGTTTTAAGCTATTTAAATATTTGAGTATGACTAAACAGATTATATGAATTTTAAATGATAAGGAAACAATAACTAATATAAGCAGTAAAAATAAATATATATATGTTTCATGTTGAGAAATGGATCAATGCTTATATATTATCCAGAATTGAGAAGATAATTTTTCACCATCACAGCAAAGCTTACCTAAGAATTAGGATTTTTAATCTACTTAATAGGTTTCCACAGCATTTACAGTAGGTAATGCTAGTGAGCCATTGCATAAGTGGAACCCTTAACAGCTTTGAAAATCCATGGCATAATTAACACAACTGAATTGTATACTTGAAAGTGGTTAAAATGAGAAATTTTATGTTGTATATATGTCACCACAATAATTTTTAAAAATTCCTGTCCAGAATATTTTTTTAAAGGCAGGACCGGATGCTGGGGGTAGGGATATATTGGATAGGGCACACCTGGAGCATACGTCAATGTTATGTGAAAGTGTTCATCTTGTCATAGTGTGTTATCTCAGAGGGTGGAGATGCACACAATAAACATGAAAATATTAACCTCCCACCTGGGGAGTTCTGCTATTTTCTCAATTAGAGCAGCAAGAATATCTTGGACATAGGCAGTGCATAATAAAAGAAAACAGACCAATATGCCAAGCCCTCAATACTATTGCATGTAACTATGAACCTTACACTTTAAAAATTGAAACTCTGGTTAATTCTGATGTCTGACTCTTCTGCCTCTGAATCCTGCCCTGGTTACACAGCACAATTTTTAAGATTGCTCTCTTTGTGCAATTGTTTCATGCCCAGTAGAAAAATTTCCATTCTGCTCATTTTTGTTTTACATCTTTAGTGTTTTTATTTTTACTCTCTTTTAATTACATCTAGCTTCTTTTGCCTCATTATGTTCCAGAATGAGCATGTAAATATAAATTTGTATATATATTCTTTATTAGATACTCTACATTACTGTAAAGTTATGTACTTTTATAATAAGTGTATTCAATTATTATACAGAGTTTTATTTATAAAGCCATGCTTATGCACTTGATGGGCAATTTAAAAGATTTTTCAAGGTAAAAAAAAAAAAAAACAGCATTTGGAGGGCAACACAATTCAGGGGGATGAAGACACAAGAATTAGAAATCCTGAAAGAGTAGCTGTGTTTCAGCTGAATACCTCAAATGGCACAAGGAAAGATGACCTGTATAGGCAGTGTTCAGGCTTCCCTGGAATGGAAAGACAGTAGCTGCAAACTTTTGTCCATTCACAGGAGCATAGAAACTGGTCCTGTGCTGGGAAGCAGCTTGGTGGTGGAGGGTGACTCAGTTGTCACCTTAGTCCTTGTAATGGTTAGGCTAATGTGTCAACTCGGCCAGGTAATTGTGTCCAGGTGTTTGTTCCAACACCACTGGGCTAATTGTAATACAAGAGCATTTATGGACTTCAATCACCAGTGAGTTTACTTCGTGGATGGCTGATTACATCTGCATCAATCAGGGAGATTACATCATCAATGGGTGGCGCTTTTATCCAATCAGTTGAATGGCTTAAAAGGGGAAGTGATTTCAACATTCAGAGAGAATGTCTCAGCTCTTCGTTGGACAGGCAACTTCTCCCAGAAACTCATCAACGACCCTTCGTCGGACTTTCATCGGAGCCACTGGTTTGCAGCCTGCCTGTGGAGCCTGGACTTGTGCATCCCCATGGTTGCGTGAGAGACTCTTTTAAAATCTCATATTATTGACGGATATCTCCTGTTGATTCTGTTTCCTGAGAGAACCCTGACTAATACAGTCCTCTCTGCCTGTCTCTCTGTATCTGCACATTAATACTAGGGAAAATTGCAGGCAGCTCTGGGCACACACAGGCAAGGGCCAGTCCCATTGCTCTGCCATTAAGCCCAGTGCTTTAGGCACAGACCAACTGACAATCCAGATATCTCCCTCTGCTGCTGCAGCCTACTCTGCTGTGGCCACTGCTCAAATAAGTGCAGGGTCTTATGACAACCTGGGGGCAGGCCAACCCTGTACCTCTGTAGCCTCCAAAAATTTGCCTTGACAGTAGCTGTAGTCAGGGGACTTTGAAGGGGTGAGAGGATATAACATGCCCTCTCAAGGCAACACTCTCCCTGACTAAATTCATCAAGATTACCCATAATTTGTGAAAGTGAACTCAATCTCTAAATTCTCTTTGTGGCCACGATCAAAGTCATATGCAAGGACTCTGCATTCTTTTATTTCATGAAGTTTCAACAACTTCCTGAGTCATAGGCTTGTACATACCAGGACCAGAGACCTTATTAGAGTTGCTCAGGTAAGGGGCACCTCCTGACCTCAGGGGTCCCATTGTTGGAGGGCCTTGAGCAATTGCTAGGGATCTGCTTTTATAGTCTTTCTTGAACCCTTCTGTTGGATCACCAATCTGATCCATTGGTGCAAATTTCTTCCTTCCAATGACAAAGCTTATAAACCCAATCCACTAGCATTCTCCAAGAATGTCCCTCAGTTTCTCCTGGCATTTCCCCAGACTCATTGCCATGGCTGGAGGTATGCCAACAATATCCACTAGCTCCTCTAGAGAGTGCTCAGTGGTTTCCTCTAGCAATCCATTGGTGAAGTGGTCCATGGGACCCTGAAACTCTTGCTAATGATGCACTAGCATTCCTCTACAATGTCCTCTGGCCTCTGCTATTACTTCCGCTACTTACCAGACAGGATTTCCAGGCCTCCTGTTTTTTGAATTGTCCTTAATTTTCTTCCCTGTTCCCTGATTCAGTGTTGTCAAGAGATCTGATAAGTAGCCAGGAATAAAAGGTAGCTGAAAGAAACAGGCAATCCCAAAATGGAAGTAAGCGATGTAGTCTTTGATTACTTATTATCATAGTATAAGTAAGAAGGTAAAGTAAGGAAAGATACCAAATCTCCTCTGGCTCATTTCCCTATGGAAATGTATGACCAGGGTAGAGTCAGAAGGATTAGCATAGACATGGGGTCATCTCACCACTGAGGGAACACTGATCAAAATGCTCCTTCACTTTTATGGAGCTAAGGGTCAGGAGTTTAAAATACTAAGAACTTAAGAGTGGAGAAAGTGTTCTCAATGTCTCCCCTTTCTACCTACAATAAGGATTTTCCAGAAGAGGCACCTGATTAAGACCTCTATTTTGGGCCCTTTAAAGGGAATTTTCCTTTTGCAACACCTGGGTTAAGAATGCAGATATGTACAGCACTATTTGTGGGCAGGGATACCTGAGGCCTTGACTGTAATTCCCTTCAGAGACTGCAATGCTCTTGCTGTGCACCATGTCTGGTATGGGGAGGTAATGCTCCCTAGGAGGCCAGTCAAATAAATTCTTGTAATTGACTATGGTCAGAATTGAATAACTAACAGGGGATTATCAGGAGATTGACTCAGAGGAAATGAATATTAATTAAAATAAAATCAATGTTATTCAGAAACTAAGGTCACCTATAAATCAATTTTTAACAGTAACCCCAAGAGAATTATAAATATTTATGAATATGTGATGCCTTTGTTGAAAAAAGTATAACATTTTAAATTTAATCTATATTCATCAGGGTACTGTGAATATGCATTGTTTTTTGGAAAGGAAGTATATATTCTAAATCACTTTTAGATTAAACACCTAATGATAAAAATAGTCCTAATATAAATACTCATAATCCTAGAAGTTTGCTGTCTTCCTCTAATTTTTCATGACCTTTTCTTACATTTTACAGGCAAACATTCTTCTGAATATAAATACAGTTTTACAGCATACATTTTGGAAAATTAATAATAAAGCCTTGTTTAGACCACATTTCAAAATATTGGATGCCCTTTCTGAGATTCAGTGCCCCTTCTAAGAGAGGAAATAATGTCCCAATTCATTATGGCCAAGATAGCCATGTGATGTTCTTTGGTCAATAAATTGTCAACAAAATTAAAGACTGTGGATTTTAAAGTTAACATATTGGTACATCATGAAAATATCTTTTTATTCTGCCATGAGAACCAGTAACATGCCATATAGAGGCTGTTTCTGAGTATAGAATATGGATCATGTGGAGTAAATCCATAGCAAACACACAAATGACATGTGTTAGAAATCAAAAATATTTTTTATTGCTCTCAGCACAAAGACTAAATGTTATTTTGGTTACGGCAACATAAGGTGCTTGTAGCTGACTGATGCAATATCAAACAATTTTGAAAGCATCTGGACCAACTTGTACACACACACACTATAATAAATGAACACTTCCTTTGCTCCACATCCTCACCAACAAATGGTGCTTCCAGATTTATTTTTTCAGTCTACTGAATTTTTGAAAGTATCTCATTGTGGTAATAAAAGCGCAGATCCCATTGTCATGAGATATTTGTGCTGCTGCTTCTTTGAAATTCAATTTTTTAGGTATTGTGAGTTATATTTACTTTTCCTTGCTTTGTGGTTTGCATTTCTGTGCTTTTATTTTTGCCCTAGAGGCAAAAATTCTTCATCATATTGCAATCATATTCACAAACATGCTTACATTGTGCATTTTTGTATCCATTTCTCCTCCTCTTTCAAAGAAATCCTTTCCCTTTTTACAGTTATGAAAATATCTTCCCAAATATTGAGATATTGTTCTTTACATTTTATTTTTAATCTGTTCAGAATTAGTTTGTGTAGATTCAGAAATCTGAATATAATTTCTTTTTTCAATATTTTTATTTTTGTAAAATTTATGTGGACTTTTATATCTCATTTACTTTCAAATTTGATCTACTGTTTACATAAGTGCTGATTCTTTTGTTTTTTTGGATTCTTATATATTTTATTTTCACTATATTTTCTTAATAGGTTCTTAATAAATTGGTGAATGGTCTTTGTCTGGTTCTATACCAAAGTATGGTTCCATCCAGCACATTTTAATTTCTATGAGGTTGAACTATGAGCTTTCCCTTTTAGTAGTTACTTTCATGAGAGTAAGTATATTCCTTCTAAATTTTTATAACCATTTTCATAATGAAAAAATATGTAGTTAGAAAAGATATCTCTTCTGCAAACAAGGCATTATCATGTAATCTTTTAAGCTAGGATTTTGATGAATTAATATAATTAATTTTCTAATGTTAAACTGCTTTTATTCTGAGATATACTATTTATTTGATCATGACATTTTTAATATCACACCTATTTATTTAGAATTTTAACAAACTTGTTCATTTATTTTTGAAATACCTAGTTTTTAACATATCCTTTTTCCTTAAGTTCCATTTTTTTTCCCACCAAACTTTCTCCCAGAGCTTCCTATCCTCTTTTTAAATTTGGAATATTATATTATATGCCTTATGTATATCTGTTAGGCTAATTCTTCTCTACAATAATCTTTTGAAGTGAATCTCTTTTGAAGTGAATCTCTTGTACTTATTTCATTCATGCAGTATCCTAAAAAAGTATAAGTGGGCATTAGAGAACCAAATACATGCCATTTCTGAAATATTTGTCCTCATAACTGATTCATATTTTCTTGGTTAAGATCTTCTCACTAATATCTATCACTTATGTCTGAATTATCATGAACAATTGTGTAAGACTGTTTTTTTGTTAATTTTCTACATGTCATTTCAATTGGAAGATCATGTCATTCTTACTGATATCAAATTAGTATTTATTTATATTATTCTTCCCTTCATTTCTCTGTTTTCTTTTTCTTTCCAAATATTGCAAGATTAATTCAGAAATCTTAGTCAAATCTTGCATTTTCTTCTATTTTTATAATAGTTAACAATTCCCTCTATGTGGCTTGCCAGTAAAATCCTTGTAATTGCCTATGGTCAGGACTGAAAATCACATGTAAGTTGTTAATCAGGTGCAAGACTATTCACCACCTCACCTTGATTTTTCAGAATCGAAGTCAGAAAAATAAGCCAACCAATAAAGCTCCCAAATGGGTCATATTTTGAGCGCTATCTAAAAAAAATCACACAGTGTGAGCCTGGTGGACAAAGTCTATGACCAAAACCATACCAAGCAGGTTGATTGGGATTGTCTGGAGGACTGAACATATCTGTGAACTGCAACCATTTCAAAACCTGTAAAACATGTACTGTAGCATAATAGGTCTGTTTTAGAAAACCAGGGGCTTCTTCCTTGAGTCTGTATGACCAAGGCACTAATTTAGGTACAGCACAACCCTGCCTATTAAGTTGAAGCTGACTTGAATTGCTTCCATAGTTTAAACAGTGTTAAGATGGAGTACACGTAGAAGCAGCACAGTCTCAATTGCACACGAGTTCTCTTTGATCTGTAATATTAGGGTACCACAACCAGGATATACATTAATTTAGCTAGGTTCTCAATATGTCCCCCACTGTGGGGCCTTCTGCCCTAGGTTCCCTAGTACATTTCCAATCATTTATTTTATTCATGGTTTAGAAGGATTGCCTTCCAATGTAACCCAGGCTGGTGTTACCTTGACCCCATCCATAAGCCAATTAAGACCATTCTTTACTGTTCCTTAAAACATCAAATCACCCCATGGCTGGAGGGTGGTATGGAGCATGGAGAGTCAATTTCAGGTACCATGACTGGGCCACTGATGTATAGTTTAATTTCTATGAGGTAAAGCTAGGTCATGAATCTTGGTCTGTTATCCAATACAATATTTCCAATAAAGTCAAACAGAAAACAATTGTGTTCTTGTAGGACATGGATAGTGTCGCATGAGTCAGTGGAACAAATCAAACCTGGGGACAGTATCATCTGTGGCTAGTATCCATTCAGACCTTCTGGATAATAAATTACCTGCTCAGAACTTCCTGGCCCACTGGCTTAAGAAGGATCCTGGGCAGTACTTTTATCCTTGACAAGGGTCTGGCAGGTAGGGCAGGAATTACATTCTATTTCAGGTTCTTCTGATATCAGTGGAGGCCCATGCATGCAGGCCCATTCTTGAAAGGTGTCTGAATTTCCATGGACTGTCTTATTGTGGATCCAGGTGGTGATTGGCCATACATCTGCTTGCTCTGACCTATGCAGGTTCCACATGTAGAAGAGAACCAAGGTCTAATTGAGGTAATATATCAATCCCACTAATGCATTCAGTAATGGGAGTCATACAGTGGATTTATGTAGGGGCCATATGGGACTCACCATAATTGAGCTTGGCAATTGTCTAAGTGGTGGTGTCCTCAGACCCAAATCAGAAAGAATTATCTGTTTTAATATCCTCTAGGTGTTAGTTACATAGATCACAGTACACTGGTATCTAAAAGACCTAAGGATGAAATTTGTTTCACCCACATTCCCATTGACCTCTAAACTTACCATAGGGCCTTTGTGTCCTTGGAGACAGAAGGACCTCAGTGGAGAGTTCCAGATAAAAATGGTTTGAGCCCTCTGACCCATCCCAAGGCTCAAAGGTAAGAGCAGAAGGAACAGCCCAGTGACAGTCACAGGGGTCAATATGGTAGAACAGCAGAGGTTTCTTTGGTCAAGAAGGCAGAGGCAGTTGGGAGCCCAGCAGATCAACTGTTTTCACCTGAGACAACCAATATCTCTGGAAGCAAAGTGCAGCTCTAGCAAAGCTGTGTCCAGATGGCATGGACAGCCCTCATAAGAGGGCAATCTCATAGTTGGGGGAGATTTTTTTTTCTGGCAGTCATCTCAGCCTCCTCTTTAATCTGGAGGCAGGATGTGCTGGTTATCCAAGGCACATATACTCAAGGGGATTCAATACCCTGGTGCTCATGGTGTGGTCCTGTTTGGAATCTTGGCCTGTGACAAAACTAAGAAATGATACCTCTGCTGCAGCACTGCTCATGTGTCCAGTGGGTATTCCTCCCCTGAAGGCAACTTTGGGGTAGACTTCCCCTTCAACCCTGTAGAACCTGCCATTGCTCTTTTCATGGTGGCTGCTGTCAGGGAACTCTGAAATGGGTAGAGGATAAAATTTGCTCACTTTAAACTACAATCTCCCTTACTAACTTTAAGAAGATTGCCTCTATTTTTGTGTACTGGAACTAAGTGTCTAATTCACTTTGGTGCTGCTGCCCAAAATGATCCTGAAGTGTTCTATATTCTTTTTAACCAACTTTCAACAATGTATAGTTCCATAGGGTGGGAATCAGCATTTTATATTTAACTAAAGTTTCAACAATTTGCAATTCTATAGGTTGGGAATCAGCATCAGGTCTCTGAGTTGCTCAGAGCATGTGTTCTATGTGAAATTCAGTCACCCCACTATTGGAAGCTCATAAACAGTGACTACAGAACCGCTTGACTAACTTTTTTCTAACCCTCTGTTGGATCTCTAATCTGACATAGCAGGCAAGCTCTGATAAGAAACGGGGGATAAAGGGAAGAACAAATGATCTCCCTTGGTATTGAAAAGCTTATACACACTAACCACTAGCATTCACCAAGAATGACCCATAGCTTACACTAGCATTTCCTCTGAACCAATATTATGCCTCCATGGATTCCACTAATACCCCTTTGTAAATTGAAGTGCCTCAAAGAGACCCTCAAATTCCTGTCTATGGACCACTGGCATCCCTGCAGGAAGAAAGGCATGTGATCTTTGATAGCATATCCCAAGAGTGTCCAGTGGGATCCCTAGACCTTCTGCTTTTCCAGAACATCACTGTGCTTACTTGGCTACCTTGCTCTGTGTACCAATTTGGTAGAGTATGAGTTCAGCTGCTAGGTGTCAATGGTAATCAAAACCAAAATGGAAGTTTAATCTCATCTTTATTCAGTTACAAAAATATATATCCAAGAGTGTGAACAAAGAAGAGGTGCAGCCTTACCCCTGTTCCATTTCCCAATGGAATAGTGCCTGTGATGGCTATTCAGGTAGGTCAGCACAGACATGAGTTCATGTTGAGGGAAACTTGAACAAATGTCTCCTGCATTTTTTTTGGTCCCAGGGGCTATGAACGAAAATGTACTGAGAATGAATCATGGTGGAGAACATGTATTCAAGTCCTCCCCATCCTCCTTCCAAGAATGAGTTTTTATTAGAGGTGCATTAGGAAGCCTCATTTATTGACCCCTGATAGGGAGGCATCCTGATGGACAAACCTGGGTTGGAATGCAGATTTGCACAAGATCATGATTTATAAATCCATCATCATCATCATCATCATCATCATACAAACACAGCAGAATCTTAGAGTTTCACTGTGTTTTTGACTTTTTTGATGAACTTTTCCTCCAACCAGCAGATAAGCACTCTCTCTTCTCTCTACTGGAAATTCATTCATAACATGTGTGTTCTAATTTAATTAATAAAGCCTAGTTAGACCAATATTCAAAATATCTGGTTCAACCTCTGAGATGGCTCTCTCTGTGGTGCTCCTCTTAAGAAAGGAGTATAATGTCCCAATATTTAAATGCTACACTTGCCCATATGACTTCTTTAGCAAGGAAATCTGAACAAAAGTGAGAATATGGATTTAAGCCCCAGCATATTGATACATATTTAAATATATTTTCAGAAGAGAGGTGGCAAAATGGCATCAGCCTAGGAGGGCAACTGCGGACAGCTCCCAGAACAAGGAGGATAGTGGGCAGGGTCCTGCATGGGGGTCTGTGCTGTGGGCGTGTGGAGTGAGAAGCTTGGGACATCTATCTGGGCAGATCAATCTGGGTGTGGACTGAACCACAGAGATTCATGAGTTATAAGCCTGCCTGTGGTGGTTAACACAGTCGGCTGAACCCCTCCCTTATGGGGGAAAAAAAAAAAGGCTGGTTGGAAGCGTGACTCCCGTCCAGTAACTGGGTGACCCGGCCCCGTGGGAAGGGGTGTTTTCTGATGGGGGAACTCCAGTAAGAGAGCTTTATTTTCTGGGGATTTAGCTCCCTGAAGCCCCCTGCAAGTTAGACGAACAAAACAGCTGCAGTGAATAGGCACCCAGAGGAGGGGAGGGGTTAATCTGCTGAGGGAGGTGATTTGGCTAGCTGCCCAGGGATAACCCCGAGCCCCGTGGAGCTGGGGAGAGGGGCAATCTCCAAGAGAGGGAGATTTCTGACTGCCTGGACCCCCTCATAACTTTGGGGAGCAGATAAGCCAACTTGAAACAGCACCAGGCTGAGGGGAGAGGTGAATTTGCAGAGTAAACCTCACTTACCTGCAGCCTGGTGATGCAGGGGCTCTGAACCGGAAGGGCGGAGTCTGCAGTTTTTAGCTTTCTACACTGACAAACATCAGACTTTTGCCTCCCTTGGGAATCCAGAAATTGGGAAGAGCTTGATAAGTTTCCAAGAGCCCAGTTAAGGTCGCCACCGTGAGGGGCGTGGTCTAGAGAAGGACTTAATTTTGGCCCTGTGTTATGCCAAAAGAATAAAAAATAAATAAATAAAACGGTCACTTTAATAAATGAAAAATAAATTCTTTTTAATTTAGTTTAATACCCAAAAGCTGCTTCAGAACGTGCATATAAAAAACCTGTGGGGAAATTGATTGATAAACACAAGCAGGCTGAGAGGATCCATGGGACCCCAGGGAATATTGATCCCCCTTAGCTTTGTTTGACTGCCTACCAGTGTGGTTGTTTGATTTTCTCTGTTTATTTGTTGTCTCTTGCTTTTCTTTCCGCTTTCCTCCACCCTTTCTTCTTTCTTTCAGTTTTTTTTTAAATTAGGTGCTCCTAGCTTCTCTCTTCTTTGCTGTGCTTCTTCTTAAGTAATTTCCCATTCTCTATATATATTGATTTTGTATTCCAAACTATCTCTTATCACTCCCTCATCTTTCTGCCTTCTGTTTTCTTTTGTGGCTATTAATTCCTACATTTTTCCATATGCCCATGACTCAAGGGTGTCAAAATCTATTCCCTCTATTTTTTTTCCCTCTCTCTTTATTAATATTAATTCTTTCCTTTTAGCCCTTTCTCAACTCTTTATCTCCCTCCTCATAATTCTAGCCTTCTAAATCATTATATATATATTCCTCTATTTGGTTTCCCAGTCCATTGCAGGTACTCCACTTTCTTTCCTATTACTCTACACTGCCTACATGAGTTAAATATTCATTTCATTAAGTCTTATTTGTCCCCTCTTCTAACTTTTATCAATATTACTCTCATCCTTCTTCCTTTCTCACATCTTTTGATTCCTCCAGCACTAATCTTTTGCCTTCAAGGGAACATAGAAAGAAACAAGGAAATAAAATATGAAGAAAAAATATCAAAAAGAAAACTTTACACACACATGGAACCACCAGCTTAATAAAACTCTAGAGCAGGGAGAAAAGCTAATCAACTGAATAAATCCATCAAGATAAAATGATGACCACAAGGCAACAAAAAATACAAATGACACTGAGAAAGAGGAAAACATGGACCAATCCAATGAATAAACTAAAAACCAGCAAGTGAAGCAGAACATTCAACAACTAACCAAAGCTTTCCAAACAAATATGGACCAACTTAAAGAAACGAAGGAAGAGATTAAGAATATAAAAAATGAGACTGGGAGAACATACTGAAGAAATTGTAAACACTCCCAAAAAGATAATGGATATGATGGTGACCAATGGCACAATCCAAGAAATCAAAAACATGCTGGATTCACATAGCAGCAGATTTGAACAGGCAGAAGAATTAGTGATGTGGAATACAATACATCTGAAATCAAACAGATAGTAAAAAAAAATAGACAAAAAGATAGAAAAAATCCAGCAGGGAATCAGGGAAGTAACCAACAGCACAAAACGCTCAAGCATATGCATTATGGGCATCCCAGAAGAAGAAGAGAGGGAAATGGAACAGAAGAAGTGTTGAAGGAAATAATGGCTGAAAACTTCCCAAACCTATTGAGAGAGATGGATGTGCAGATCAAGGAAGCAATGCGTACCCCAAACAGTATAAATCCCAACAGGCCAATGTCAAGACATATACTTGTCAAAATGACCAATGTTCAAGACAAAGAGACAATACTCAAGGCAGCAAGAGAAAAGAGAACCATCATATACAACAGAAGGACAATAAGATTAAGTGCTGAATTCTCAGCTGAAACCATGGAGGAAAGAAAAGAGTGGAATGATATAGTCAAAATACTAAAAGAAAAAAACTTCCAGCCATGAATTCTCTACCCATAAAAACTGGCATTCAAAAATGATGGAGAGTTTAAAATATTCACAGATAAACAGAACTTAAGAGAGTATGTCAATAAGAAACCTGCACTTCAAGAAACACTAAAGGATGTTCTAAAGTTGAAAGTAAAAAACAAGGGAGAGAGAGTTGGAGGAGACTTTAAAAGCAACTAACAAAATGAAAACAAAACAACATGGGACATACATTAACCCAAAGAAAAATGGCTGAAGTAAGAAATTCATTACGAGTAATAAAACTGAATGTTAATGGACTAAATTCACCTATCAAGAGACACAGATTGGCAGAATGTATAAGGAAATATGACCCATCTTTATGCTGTCTACAAGAAACCCACCTTCGAACCAGGGATTCAAGGAGGCTTAAAGTGAAT
>JAQZBX010045782.1:5273-21049 GCA_029593785.1 Cabassous unicinctus | reverse complement strand
AGTTTAACATTTCCAGTTCCCTGGCCTGATTCTGTCCCTTCTCATTATCTTCATCAGCCTGCTGTCACTGTTTCTCTGATTTCAAGCCAGATTCAAGGATGTCTGTTAAAAGAGAAGTCCAAGAACGACTGTGTGTATGTGTTTGTGTAAAAGAGAGTGAGGCAGGAAACAATTACCTTGCAGTGAAAAGCACAACCTTACAAATCAAAATATCTCCCAGAAGCAGAAGAAAGAAAGAGAAAATCATGTGATCCCCTGTTGTTCTGTTAATCAAATAAGTCTTAGAGTTTACAACAAATCATCCATGCCTATTTATTTATATTTACTTCTTTAACCAACCCTCCAAGCATAAAGAGCTAAAGTTCCTATGAAGAATTCATCTTAGCATTTGCCTGGATACTCAGGTTCCTCTTTAATTTTTTTTTCCAAATGATGAATTTTATTGCATCTTTAAAATATCACAAATAGGTCTGGCATCTTGCTGTTTCCATAGCTGGAAAACTCTTAGATCTTATTTATCACTTTGCTGAACTGTTCCTTTTTCAGACACATAGATGCCATTCAAAATTTTTCTGATATCCTTCTTTTTAACTGTTATGGCTTGCTGAATCTACACAGCTGAATTTAATACAAGTTCAATGTCCTTTCTTTCAAGAATTAACTCATCTTCCTAGGCTTGAGATACTGAACAAGCAACACCTGGCCTCATATAAACACTGCGGATATATTTTTCACCCAAGAAATTTTGTATTTCAACTAGAGACCTACTCTCCTCAATGGCGATGCTGATGAGGAACTTAGCACACACAGACCTCAGTAAAGGAAGCCGAGTGTAATGCCCTTGATCATGTTCTGTACGTGACCATACAGTCTGAACTGTAGCCAGTTCCTTTGTATTTCCCCACCATTTGTCAACTTAGAGCCCCTTCTTTTTCTTTCCAAGGAGACTAAGTTCTACGTTGATGTGACTGGAGTCCCACCACAGGGTTCCTCCGGGACCCTTCACAATAGCCGTGCATCCCTTCATGGTGACGTCGGCATTTTCTGGAATGTTGACAGTCTAATTGATAAGAATGGTCTTCATTTGCCCAGTAGATGTGGCAAAGAGCCCTCTTTCATGATTAAGTGAGAAGAGTGTCCCTTGTTATCACTCCACAATCTATGACTAACCGTCACCCTCCTTGTCCTGAGATCATATCATATCTATACTATCATATACTATACACAACATAGTATAGTAGAAAGGACCCGCTCTGGAATCAGACTTGGATTTCAAGTCCACTCTGCCAACTAAGAGCTGTGTGATTTCAGGTAGGTGAGTTTACACTTTGATCGTCAGTGTCTTTGTGAGAACTCTTCTTGTCTCACTGGACTATGTTTTGGGAAATTGAAGAAACACGAAATGTAAAGCACTTAGCAGTGTTTGGCATTCAAGAAAGATCCTTTGCCCTGATTTCTAGCCTTGGGACTCCTACAAAATTCATATGAACACAGCAGGAAATTTGGAACCTGTTTTTAAGAAGTCCCTGCTAATACAGAAAGAAATTTACCACAAATCAGTTCAAAGCAAGAAATGACAGTATTGTATTATCAAGGGGGGAAATATTTATCCATTTAAGTTCAATTTCTTTGGATTCTGAATTTTGTATTGGTAGCTTGATAAAGCCTATGGGTCTTAAGCAATGGACCCATTGCTATTGCTCAGGAAGAAATCTTGGACTTTCATATGGTGGTCCAACTCATATAAAGATAACTCATATAAAGACAAGTGACGATTCCCCAGTAAGTGTAAGTAAGGCCCACATGTAATCTACCATTAGGAAAAAAACCTAATATACCCATATATACATTTGTACACATATACACACACTTTTTTATAAGTCTGTGATGCCCTGGCTCATAAAAATAAATTTCTAGTTGACAATCCTATCATTCCACCTAGACTGAAATCTATGGATCTTATTGGAATTCCAGGCTGGATATTAGTGTGAAGATACTGTTATAAAAGTACCCCATCATTCAAATTTTTTTAAATGGCCAGGATGGGTTCATTATATAGATCTTCTTGGACCTCATTATAGAGAGGGAACTAGAAATTGGAATTCATATGGAGAGTGGGATGGGGAGTCAAGCTATTTTTGGATAAGAGCAATCCTTTCCCACTCACTTTTATCCTTTGGGGAAACAAACAAGAAAACTTCATTAAGTCAATATTGTAATCAAAATGGTTCACAATTCTAAGTAGCTCTGATTCCCTAGCCAAATAGATGTCCTCTTGTTGTTTAATTAAAACATCAAATAACTCAAACTAGTCCAGATAATGGTGATCCATGCTTTTCATATTAGTGAGGTTTTCCCTGTTGTCTTGAATGGGCATATCTAATCAGAATGCCCATCAGTTTACACACACACACACACACACACACAGAGACACATTCACACACACACATACACACAAGAATACTATGAGATTTCTTCCCAAGACAGTGGCATAAACATAGCTAAAGTTCAAAATTTTGGAGTTAATCAGAGAAAGTCAAACAGACGAAAGTTACCATTGTCGTGGGCAGGAAGCCACAGAAAAATAAAAGACTTCCATGCAGTTTGTGAAGTTGGGAAAGAAAAACTTATTTTTTACTGAAAACCCAAAATTTTAAAGCCATGCAATGCCAACTTACTTCTGAATAATTTGATGATTGCACTTCTATGATCCTCTATGGGGTAAATTTCACAGTGTAAATCACACTAAAATCTGCTCTTCCAAACTGCACCGCACTCTCTCACTTATCCAGCTGGAAATCAGAATAAAACCTTTCTTATTGCATCTCCAAATCTACTTAAAACAAAACCCTCCTTAACTTAGGAAGGTCAGAAAGAAAGAAGTATAACAAATGAAAGAAAGCTTGAGTGAACTTTCCTGAACTTCAGAAGTACTTCAATTTGTTTATAATTACCCTTGGGGAAGAGGATCAAATAAATTTTTATTTTGCCACTCCATCAAGACTACAAGTAGGTCTTCACAGTACAAAGAAAATCACAAGTGCACATAATTCAGATACATTTGTTTTTGTGTCTGCCTGTTACTAGCGCTATGCCTAGAGAGCAGAGGGTACACAAAAGGTGTTTGAATGGAATTTAAATTGTACCCAGATTGCCCCCATTACTATGTGCATTTTCCACCATCAATTAGCTGCATAGAACTGGTTTTATATAAAATAAGCTATCTGAAACTCAAGACTCGTGTTTTGCTGTTTTATTTTGTGCTGTTCTGCTTTATAAATGAGCAAACATTTATGGACTAATGGCAGGCATTGCTATATACGTTGGAGATACAGGATGTGTGTCTTAGTATGCCAGGGCTGCTATGAGAAATTCCACAAACTGGTTGGCTTAAACAACAGGAATTTATTGTCTCACAAATTTGAAGGCTAGAAGTCAAAATCAAGGTATCTGCAGACCATGGTTTTTCCTGGTCTCTGCAGCACTCTGGTGCCAGCTTGCTGGCAATCCTTGGGGTTCCTTCGCATCTTGGCCTCCATCACATGTCCATCTCTGTCTCTCTGGCTTCTACTGACTAACTGCATCCAAATTTCCTCTGCTTATAAAGACTTCAGTCATATTAGATCAAGGCCTACCCTGATTCAATTTGGCCCTATTCATATATGCTCTTCAAAGATCATATTTACAAATGAGTTCACTCTCATGTAATCAGGCGTTGGTACTTAAACATGTCTTTGTTAAGAGCACGATTCAATCTATTACAGTGTATACGATGAGTCTCTGACCTTGAAAAATATACCAAACATTAGGGGAGATCACAAAGCTCTTTTTATGTGCTAAGTTAGAAGTAAAGCCTTGGAAGGTTTTGGATGGACACCTCACACTTTACACAGGTGACAATTTTCCCCAGGACTCTCACTGAAGAACCATTTAAGAATCTAGTTTACTACATATTTCCCCATCTTTATCTCTCTTGTATAAGTTTTCATGCACTTATTTTGTGGCAAAACAATAAAAAAGTCTCAAAAAGTATTTGGCAAACATAAGAAATAATTATCTTACCCCAAAAAAGTCACTGTGCAGGGTTATGCATTGAATTTTTTTAAAGCTTTTAACAATATCCTATACTTGAAGACATTCATTAGTAATTAGGGCATCACATACCATTCAAAGACATGCAAAATACTTATTCCCACATTGCAAATGTTCACATACAAAATCAATTGTAAAAACTTGTCATTTCTGTTACCAAATACAGGTATTTTCTCTGTGCTTTGCATACTTTCTAATTTTGCAATGGGTAATTGTGAGTTATCTTAAATTTGCATCAGGGAAAAGAATAACAATTGAATATAGAAATATTTTGTTGCATTTGCAACGAAGTAGTCTTTTCTCTTTCAGATACAGAAGTGGCTTTTCTATTGGCTTTCAGTAAATAGCTCTTTGTAATACAAGACAGCATAAGAAGAATTACTTTGAGACCCTTTTGAAACAGAGTATAAAAAGAGTGATGAGAAAACACACACACACTTCATCACTATATATTATGGATACCAACATAGTTACCAGTCTAGTATCCTGCAAAGCACTAGAGTTGGGGGAGGATGGACAGAATGGACAGTTATCTGTCAAGACATGGTGGTACTAAGTAAATGTCCAGCTAGAGATGACTGTGCCCAGCAAACAAAGCAGTACCCAGCAGGGGCCAAGCAGTGATCAACAGGACCTAAATGGGACAGATATAGAACTTACAAAAGTGTGGACATTTATAAGATTCCATCTGATCCAGAAATACTTATAAGACACTTTACAGAAGACCAAGATCCACGTGAACAACTTAGGACAAGAGCTAGTAAATATGGGCCATTACTGTTAATATGACTACATTTGCATCCACAAGGTGATAACACTTGGGGACACTTGAGAGAATTTCACATATAACAAAAAAAAAACAAAGTAGAGCCATTTATTTAGGTAATCATAAATCATTATACCCTGAAAATTTTATAAATCAATAAATATATGATACCAGAAAAGTGACACAAAAACAAAAACAAAAGACTTTCAAGTAAATCTTTAACTAAAAATGAGTAATTGACTACGTAATTAAGGACAGTAATGGATTACAAACAATTTTTTAAAAAGGAATCTATGAATCTATACAGATAATACTAAGAAAGAAAGAAAGAAAGAAAGAAAGAAAGAAAGAAAGAAAGAAAGAAAGAAAGAAAGAAAGAAAGAAAAAAAGAAAGATAGATATAGAGATAGAGATAGATAATGCATAGATAGATATAGATAAAGATGATAAATAGATGATAGAGAGAAGGAAAGAGAGAGAGGGTGGATGGATAGATGGATAGAAGCATGGGTGGGTGAATGTAAAAAGGGATAGATGGATGGATGGTGTATTAGTGTCCCAGCTGCTAAAACAAAAATCATACAATGGATTGGCTTAACAACAGGAATTTATTGGCTCATGGTTGCAGAGGCTAGAATGCTTGCTGCCTCCAGAAGTCAGTATTCTGACTGGTCAGCAATATTTGGGATTCCTTGGCTTTTCTACCACTTGGCAATGCACTTAGCAGTGTCTACTCCTTTCTCTGCCAACTTCTGCTGACTTCCAGCTTCTGATTGCTCCTCCCTCCCCCATGGCTTCTTTGACTGTGTCCAATTTGCTTTGCTTAAAAGGACTTCAGCCATATTGGATTAAGGTCCACCCTCAATCAGTTTGGACACACCTTAACTAATAACATTTCAAAGGTTCTATTTATAAATGGGTTCACAACCACGTGACAAGGGGCTGAGACCTGATCATGCCTTTTGTGAGGGACATTGTTCAATCCCCAACAGATGGATGGATGGATGGATGGATGGATGGGTGGGTGGGTGGATGGATAGATAGGCAGATAGAGAAGAGAAGGCTCTTTCTTACAGTAGAATCCCAAGTGCCAAATGATAACTTGTTGAGAATATTCTGGAGTTGGAAAATCATTGTTTGCAACCATTATAGTAAAGATTGGTTCAGGCAAGAATCATCAATGAACATTAAACCTAAAGGAAAATGTTGATGAAGAGCATGATATTTACATGTTTTTAAAGTATTTCCCCACATATTGCATATTACAGTTGTGAGGGAGAGAAAAAACCCAGTAAGTACAGAGTGGAGAAATCAGACAACACCATCAATGAAAGACCAAAATTAACATCACCAATGATGGGCAGATGGACATGATGTACCTCCAGATGCAATACCCTGAGAAGTGCACAATATCACTTATATAGCATCTTGACAGGAGATTACTAGTCTGAATCTAATTATGAGCAAACATTAAATAAAAAAAGAGTAACACTATAAAAAGTGGGAGGAATTGTATTATTCAAAAGTGTTCATGTCATAAAATATTAAGAAAAGTTGTAGAAATTTGCAAATTAAAGGAGAATAAAGAGATATGACAACTGAATCCATATACAGTCCTTCACTGGACCTTGTACAGAGAGAAAAAAATGCTATAAAGGATATTATTGAGTCAATAAAAGATAAATTAGTTAAAAGCATTATATCATATTGTTGTTTAATAGATTATTGTTATTCTTAGGAAATATATGCTGAAATATTTAGGTGTAAAAAGGCATAATGTAGGCAAATTTTTCTCAAAAGGATAAGCAAAAGCATTTTTGATGATTGGGGACAAATAATTAGGTAAATGAGATAAAATGTATAATTTTGGGTAAACGTTACGTGTGTTGAGAGTTCAATGATTTACTAGAAGGACTCTCAAAACTCAAGAAAGCTATTATATTCATGGCTACAGTTTATTACAGTGAAAGAATAAAGATAAAAATCAAAAAAAGGAAAAAGAGCATGGGGCAACATCCAGGAGAAACCAGGAACAAGCTTCAAGTGTCCTCTCCCAGTGGAATTCTGTGAATGCACTTAACTCTCCCATCACTATGTGTAACTACATATGCCAAGGACTGCCAACAAGGGACGCTCACTGGAGCCTTGATGTTATTATTGGGGATCAGTCTTGCAGCATGCAGCACCAGCATGACTGTCCTCAGCTACTCAGTCTCCAGACCCCCTCTACCCCCTAAAGTTCAAACTAATACATTAGAGCCTAGGGCCTCAGGTAGGCAAAAGCAAGTGTTCACCTTAAGTCTCATCATTTGTACAAATTTTCTGGCCAAACTGATACAGCTTCATGCTTCATGACTGATCCCCAATAATATGATATAGCCCAATGCCTCAGTCATACAAAAACACTCTTATCAGGCAAGGTGTTTGAAAGACTTGAAAGTTACCTCCTGCGAGCAGGTCAAGGACCAGTCCTCCTGAAGACAGGTCTTTCTTTGGAATGTGCAGGGCTTGAGTGACCCTGGCCTGCAGAATTAACCCTTTACTCCAGATGTTCTTTATTCTATTCTTATTCTTACCAACTTTTTTTTAAGTTTGAAATTATTCCATACAAATAAAAAGTTTTAAAAAGTTAGTAATTCATACATTATGATGCGGATCCTATTTTTATTTTTATACACCTTTTAAATTTAGATGGAATAGCTAGCTGAGAGCACAGGAGCCAGGCCAGTGGCATATGTGGGCTCAGCAAAGTTGATACTATGAAATCTCTGCCTGGGAAGAAAGAGCAGCAGGAAAAGCAGGCAGATGTCCGTCTGGCTCATGCCATGCTCCCAGGCAACTACCATTTTCATGAGATGCAGAAATAACATCATGTTTCACAATTATCATCATTAAATTATTTTCTATAAAACTTTGAATTATCTTTAGAAATAGATGCTATTTGCATATTAGTTATTAATGTAAGACTATTTTCCTTGGAAAATAATTTAAGAAACTTTGTTCATGCATCACAGATGAGAAAACCATGCTATATGAAGTCGTTATTTGACCAAAGACTCCCAGCAAGTTAGTGGTGAGTCAAAGAAAGAAGCCAAGTGTACAAGCTCCCAGTGAGGGACCCTTGACTTGAATTCACTCTGCTTTCTACCATGCAAGGAAATAATACAGTAAGAACTTGTTCTAAGAAGCTTTGTTCCCTTCTCCCACTCCTGAATCGGGCTCTTTCCAGTCCTGTGATCCCTTAACCCAAGGCATAACAGATAATTAGACCTAATTTGTTGTCTCTTTTACTAATGTCATATTTTAAATAATTGTATCGTAGGTCAGAACTCTTCCTGCTGCAACGGGCACAAAGGCAAGATATTGGCTCATGTTACTAAGAAGTCCTGGGTAGATCTGGCTTCAGCTGCTGCTTGATTCAGGGCCTCAAACAATGCCACAAGACCTGGTCCTTCTCCCAATTTTGGCTCAACTCTTCTCCCTACTCACTGTCAAAACTATATAATCCCAGGTTCAGGTCTAAAGGAAAAGAGGCCTGCATTTCTCTCAGAAATCCTAACCAAATATACCTGCATTTCATTGGCTCTGAATGGGCCACACAGTCACAGTGGCCAGGATAAGTCAAGGTTCTGATCAGCGAGGCCCTTCTCTCATATGCTCTGATCAGGGAACAAGTCAACTTTATCTAAAGCTGAGTCTGAGGAAGGAAACGATTCTCCAGGGAAATATGAGGATGAGCACAACAGAAGAGCATTGAAAGGATGCTGGGTGACTGATTTTCACTTCAGTGATTTTTTCTTTCTTTTTCTGGTTTTACAGAATTTTAATGAAGTTATCTCACATTCTTAGATTTGGGGGAGAAAGGCAAATTTGGGTGATTAGGTAAGCATCACCCTCAACACCATTACAGATAGGTTTATTCTGCACACTTTCATTCACTACAAGCCATTGCAGCAATCTGGGGTTGTAGAGAAGAATCTGATATTCTTCTAATCTCCCTCCAGCAAGTCTGCAGGGAATAGATATGTCATTCAATAGCTTAATAAATGTCCCAGAGCAAGTTTCAAGCAGTTTGAACTCAAGATTTCTCTTAAATTAGCTTATAATTATCTCAGTATTGGTTTCAATTTTCCTATCATCCTCACACAATTCTATTTATCATCTTATGCCAAAGGAGATCTTCCCCCTTGGCACCCAAACAGCTTAAAATTTGACATTATAATGTGGCTAAAATAACCATCTACATAAACTGTCCTCACACACTGATATTTCCACTGGCTCATTCCTGTGAAACATATATGAAGCATATGCTCATTAGTTACAGGAAGCAATTTAAATGATAATGTTTTCAAATGGCCAATATCAAATAAACTTAGGGAGTAAACATCATTGCAACATGGTAAACAAGCTATGAAGTGCAGCTGAGTGTGAAGGTGATTATCAGGGAACAGGGCTGGTGAGTACAGGGCAAGTAAACCAATCTACCACCAGATAATAATGCAAATTTCTCATGCAGTACACTCGATTACTTCTCTCTTAGCTCTGCTGCCACACTCTCCCCTGCAGGTGAGAAATAAAAATTCCTAAGGTCATGCTGCCCTTTCCATGTCCCTTAGAAGGAGGGAGAGGTATTCCATAAGTGCAAGGATGTGCATGAGGGTTTGTTGTGTGGCTGCCTGGTTCTATGAGGTATGTATGAAGAGGGACATGAGTACAGTTAATCTGTTGCTATTATGTGTCTTTAAATTCAGAATATCACAGATTCATTTCTAAGACAAACCTACAGACTTTGCCAAGAGAAGCTCATAAAGCAAATAACTTTCTTTTATCTCCTACTATTAAACATATTTTAAAATAGTGTAATAATACATCGAACATTGTGGGGAAAAAAATACCAAATGAAATTTGCCAATGCTTACTAGGTAAAGCACTGAATATACAAAGAGGGCATGGATGAGTGGCCGCACAGCCAGATAAATTATAAAAAAAAACAATGTGAGTATGTGGAACTGTGTTATCAAAGGAACGAGGACACAAGATCCCTTAAATCTGCAGAAAGTGAAAGTGGGTTCAAAGAAACGAGGACAGATTTAGGATATTTCAGCTGGTATGGAAGGATAAAAGGAAAGTTACCAGAATGTCAAAGGGAGACGGAATTATTCGCAGCAGAAAGAGCATTATGTGCAGAGAAATGAAAATATATGGACCATTCTGAAAGGAGCAAGTTAGGAGTGTGGGAGGAAGGAGGAAGGCATGAAGCTAAAAAGACAGATTAGGATTTGTTTTGAATTTTATAAAGCACCTATTAGAAATTTTTAAATATAGAAAAGTAAGGAAAAGAAAAAAAATGGATCATAATCTCAACACCAATTATCTTGGTTGACAGTTTTCTCAATAAAATCATAAATAAAATTATTAAAATCCTATATAAAAATACAGGAAGAACGTAAAAGCTTCCCACTTTCTCTTCTCTGATCTATCCCCAAAGGTAATTACTGTTATTAGTTTCTTTAGTTTCCTTTAAGAAAAAAATAATTTTGAAGAGTTTTAATTTTTAAATAAAAGAAATCATGTCATACATACTGCTCTGTATCTTGCTATTTGCAAGGTTTCATGATGTATCTGCAGCATATACAGATCTAATTCAGTATTTTTAGCAGCTGACTATTATTCTATGTAAGGCCAAAACAACTTAAACAAATTGATTGGTGGCTGTTTTGGTAGTTTTCCATGATTGTTTGCTTGTTTCAATTCATTTACATAAGTTTTTTTTTTTTTTAAGATTTATTTATTTATTTATTTATTTATTTATTTATCCCCCCCTTGCTGCTTGTGTTTTACTGTGTCCATTCGCTGCGTGCTTCTTCCGTGTCTGCCCATCTCTCCCTTGCTGTGAGGTCCCGCTGCATCAGCCCACCGCGCCGCGTGGGCCAGCCTGCTCTCACAAGGAGGCCCCGGGAAGCGAACCCGGGGCCTCACACCTGGTAAACGGGGGCTCTATCGATTGAGCCACACCCGCTTCCTGCTGTGAGGTTTTGCTGCATCAGCCTACCGCGCCGCACGGGCCGGCCGGCCTGCCCTCACAAGGAGGCCCCGGGAAGCGAACCCGGGGCCTCCCATACGGTAAACGGGAGCTCTATCCATTGAGCCACACCCACTTCCCATAAGTATCTTGATATATAAATATCTAGGCCAAAAGGCTCTCCAGAATATTTCCAAGTTTTCCCTCCAACAACAGTTTACCAAGTGTGGACACAGCTCACTTCCCTGCACCCCCAGCCCTGCCAGTCATGGGTATCATTACATTTCGTAAATTCATGAATCTAATGGTTAAAAAGCTCATAATTACTTTTTTGTCTGTTTCCTTAAGTAAGTGTTTAGTTGAGCATCTTTTCATAATTTGGCTAGTCCTTTATCGGACACAGATCTTGAAGAATTTTTTATACCACACTACAAGCCTTGGATGTTATCCTGGGATTGAAGATTTTTGACATTTGTATGTCATTCTGTAATCAAATCTTTCATTTGATTTCGTCTGTATTTATAACACCAGGTCTTGGAGGCAGAGAGAACTTCACATTTTATGAAACTTTTGGGCATATTCTGTTAACACCCGGCCTCATTGACCTTCACACCACCATGAAAACATGTATTTATGTTCAAAAAACAGGTGCCTATTTTGCCTATAGGATATGTGGCTCTACTAGAACAAAGCTGCGTTCTCAGTCACACTGTTGTCAGCAAATTATCAACATAGGATACGGACAATTTGGAGTTTTCAAAGAACAAATCAATCAGGAGCAAAAAGGGATTGTTTCTGTCAGAAGCATCATGCCCTTCTGTAAATCGCTGCTTTTGCAGACAGGCAGAGTAGGTCTGCTCAGTGACTGCAGGCTTGTCTTCAGTTTACTTTCTATTGAATTCAAGATTGCTCCTTTCTTTGGGATTAATAACCACAAGGTAAACACGACTTGAAAGGAATGTTTTCATAGCATAATGTCTGGTAAATCTCATGAAGTTTGTTTTCTTAATTTCATAATGAGCCACATTCAACATTTCTTGTATTCATAAAAACTATGAATTGGACAGCTTTTATTCTGAGCTTTCTCTTCATAAAATTGTAATGATAGAAAATCCAGTTGTATTAAATGATAGTAATGTTGATATCTCTTTCCATAACCTCTCTACCTGATATTCTATTAAAAGGGTTATTTTGTAGAATTCTGGAACTTTCTCACAAATTCATTAGGGAGACTAACAGACCCCTCTTTCAGATTTCTAAGAAAGAATACTTTCTTTTTCCCTTTTCTTTTTCTTTCCCTAGATTTACAATCCAAAAATTAGAGAAGCCAAAACATCATCACTATGGCAATATTCATGTGCCTTCTTCTTGCTTCTCTCTGGCTCTGAAAAATAAGTCTGTGCAGTGCACACAACAATTGACTCTCTGGTGCAGCTGTCATTGGGTCTTTCCTAAAAGAAATCATATTAGCCTTGCTTTTAAATGTGCTCAGGGTAATAAGTCATCCTTGACATTCACCATTCATACATCAATATGTCTGTGCTACAAAATCAGCCCCAAGCTTATCAAATAATTAATACCAGATTTATAAATGACACAGATGATGTCAGGTTTTTGTATTAACTAGGACCTTGATCCCCAGAATTTACTATTTGCAATCCTTTTATTAACAGATAACATCTGCCAGTGAGTAATACTTGGTTTCAGGGAAGAAGTTTTTAGTGATTTTCCCTATGAATTTACTAGGTTGACAACACTCGAAGCCAAATACTTTTGTTTAACCATCATAGAGCAAGTAATAGCCATGCAATGTCTTTCACAATTTTTTTTTTCAAACCTTGAGGGAATCACATTTAAGGATAAGAGATTCTGATTCATTTATTCAGTCCTTGGCCTGGGAGTCACTTCAGAAATCGCCAAGGCACTAACTGCTTTTATACTTTTGGGTGATGTCAAAATGTTTGGAAAGATAGCCTACGGCCAGGGTCAGACAGAAAAGACTTTAAGTTACTATCACATCTACAGCTCAAAAAACTGGTGAAACACTTCCAAATTAGCCAAGGTTCTCACGATTGGAGTGGAAGGTTACAGATAAGAAAGGGAGGAGTCTACAATGATCCGAGAGGATTAAAGTTGGAGACATCAACTCTGAACTCATGTTTAACTTAATACGATGCAGATGTTTGTAGATAGAAATATTTACAGATATGTGTGCATACACAGGTTAGTATGCACACATATATTTCCTTGCTTTGTCACTGAGAGCACCTAGATGTAGCAAAATCTCAGAAACAACAAGCATACTTTTAAGTCCAAATCTTGGTTTCTAATACCATTCTTCAACAAAAAGAATCAGTGCTTCTTGGAAAAATGTCTGATTCTATGACTGGGGAGGGAAATATACAAGATGAACCTTGTGCATCTTGTAGTGCTGGAAAATAAGCAAGTGCTCACCCCCCAAAATCCACAATGATGGAGGTATGTCAAAGGAACACCAGATACAACTGAAAAGCTCCAAATGGCCAAAGTTGGAATAATTTGAACAACAGAACAAAGTAGTATTAGATCATAAAACAAAATATAAAATGAATATCCTTAAGTCCATACCAATATAAATAAATTATTGAATAAATAAATGGAAGGGAATAGAGAAATCTCTTGCATAGAAGAATTCCAAATAATTCAGGAAGATATTCCACCCTCAAGAAGGTACAGCATAGCTTCCCACTTTGCCCAGTATGGGCTGCAGAGTGACCTTTTCCAAAGAGTGCAGTACAGAAAGAGGGAAAAGAAACAAATTGACAATCACTCCTTCAGCCAGGTGATCAAGGTCAACATCAGCAGTGATAAGTCACAATAGTATGTATCCTTGATGTGATGTGATGAAAATAGCACTTTTCCTCTCTGGGTTTCCTTCCCCCAAGCCCATAAGCCCAATCTAATTATGAAGAAAACATCAAATTTCTACAAAATACCTGAAGGGTACTCTTCAAAACTGTCAAGATCATCAAAAACACAGAAAGTCTGAGAAACTCTCAAAGCCAAGAAAAGTCTAAGAAGACATGATGACTATAAGTAAGGTGAAATTCTGGATGAGATCCTGGAACAGAAAAAAAGACATTAGGCGAAAACTCAGGAAATATGGACTTTAATTACAAATAATATATTGATATTGGTTCATTAATTGAAACAAATGTACCATATTAGTATGACATTAACAATAGGAGAAACTGGGTGTGAGGTGTATTACAACTCTCTGTCCTATTTTCACAATTTTTCTGTAAATCTAAAACTATTCTACAATAAAAAGTTTATTAAGAATTTTTATTGAGAATATTCTCGCTATCCTGATTTTGTGATAATCAGGGTAGTAGGCTAAACACTCACTATATTAGAAACCATGCATGTGTCCCTAGACCTAATTTTTCTCCCTAGGTCTGGTTTTTGGAATGCTGGTGATAAACTAAGCCTGATTTATTATATGATCATCCTGTATGGGAAGAGACTGTAACTTTGAGTATCTTTGGTCAACCTTAAGAGATATAGCAGGAGGATGGATGTGGCGTGGGTGGTTGGGCATCCATCTCCCAAGCGTAGAGATCTGGGTTTGACCCCCAGGACCTCTCAGTAAAAATTTTGAAAAGAAAAACATAGAAGGAGCATGAGCCACCAGGCCTTGTGCGCGAGTGTGCCGCCAGGCCCCGCGAGCCACGCGGCAAGATGATGACTTAACAGGAGAGTGACACAAGGGAAAGCCAAGACGAGCCACACTGAAAAACCAGGAACTAAGGTGGCACAGGCAGTAGGATGCCTCTCTCTCACATCGGTGATTCTGGATCGAATCCCAGTGAAGACAGGAGGAGAAGGATGAGAAGAGAGGGCAGGAAACGGACACAGAGAGTTGCCCAGAGAATGGACACAGAAACAGCAAAAACGGGTGGGAGGGGTGTAAAAATGGATAAAAGTAAATAAATAAATAAATAAATCCTTAAAAAAATGTATAGGGAAGGAAGATACGGACTATAGTTGGCAGTAATACTTTGATGATGCTCTTTCATGATTTGTTAACAAATGTTTCACAACAATGCAGGGTGTTTGGCGGACGGGTGATGTGTGGGAGCCCTGTATGATGTTATGAATGTTTGTTTTGTAAGATCATGATGTTTACTGAACACTTATAGCTTATGTATGTTCATATATGAATAATATACTTCAATAAATTGTTTAAAATTTTTTTAACATAGCCCCAAATTTACTCTTTTTATTATTCTATGGATTTTATGGGATGTCAATATTTTTATGACATCCAAGTAAATTATTATTCTCTGGTGCCCCATATATTTGTTTCTAAGTGTTTAATCCAAGCTTTAATTTTACCCTGAGAAGGGTATTTTCAATTTTTAAGGAAATACTTTCTAAGTTATCTGTATGTTGTCATTTTAGTTATGACACCATCTCTGATAAAAGACTACTATAGCTTGACTCTCAATTTTATTAAAATTCTATTATGATTATCCTTCTAAAAACACTCTAAACTCTGATCAGCCTCACTCAGTGGTAATGAGGGTGGAATGTATCATTGCAAGTTTAATTCTGCCCATTCTATTCCTGCCTCTCCATTTATGCTAGTCTAAAAGTGTTATTTGAGCTGGAAGATCATTCTGTAACCTTCAGATTACTGCTGGGTGGCTTCGGCAGAAAAAGAATTACCAATGCATTAAATTTGAATTAGCTCTGAGAAATCATGCAGATGTATGCACAGAACATTATAGCATTACTGTCTTCCAGGCACAGCAGAATTGCTTTTATGCAGTTTTAAAGAATCACTTGAGCAACCCTTAAATTGCACACATGATGAAGCTGAGCCAGCATCTTCTGCTTAAAAAAAAAAAAAAA
>JAQZBX010045781.1:10415-21054 GCA_029593785.1 Cabassous unicinctus | reverse complement strand
TGGCAGGAAAATAGGGGCTGAGGCCAGACCGTTGGGGGGGGGGGCAGCGGCTTGTGAGTCAATGTATTGTCATATCCGGACAGGATGTCACATAGACTTCAGCACCAGATGCTCAGACTGGTCTTGAGTGATGCTGGGGACCCCTCCACAGAGCAGGGATGTTAACCAAACTTTCAGCAGGATAGAGCCCTGAAGGTAGTGAGTACAGCAAGTTGCCCTTGATCCAGATACTGATGGCCTTGTGCAATGCCACACTGTAAATCCAAGCGGCTCATGATAAATTTAATTTCGAAACTGTTTTTCCAGGGCCAAGTCTGGCAAAAAGGTGTTTGACAGAGAGGCGTAAATGCCTCAAAAGGAAGGTAGCCATCTCACACGGCAGCGTTCAGCTGTGGCACAAGGCCCGGAGAGAGCAGTGCCGTTCAAGGAAGGTCCTCAGTGGAATGAGATTGAAAGAGGGCAAAGAGGAGTTAAACTCCTTCCAATAAAGGCGGGGCCGTTTGGTGAAGGTGAAGAGAATAACCTGTATGAAGAGCAGAGCGGACAAAGAGCCATTCCAGAAAGAAATTACTGTGCCCAGGAGAGAAGGATGATTCGTCCTAGATTCTCACCATTCCTTACATCTCTGAGTCTTTACCTAGCTTTCAAATAACAGCCTCAGAAGGGGAACAGGGGGTATATCCAGACTCAGTGCTAGAATGCTGAGTTATGATTCGATCAGCGATGGGCTCTCCCTGAGAAGCAGAGGGTGAGGCCAGAGCCACTGGGAATCCCATAGAGGCCTCACCACAAATAAGAAGGCAGCAAAAAAGAGTTGCTCAAAAAAGTGAGGTCAATGGCTGAATCCTCCTCTCCTGGGGTGGGGTCTCCCTTTTTTAAAAACTTAAAAAAAAAAAAAAAAAAAAAAAAGCTTTTAAAAAGTTGCTTTTAATAACTTTTTATTTTCAAATAGTTTGAGTTACAAGAAGTTGCAAAAATAGTACAGTAAGTTCCTGTGCACCTACCCTTCGCCCAGCTTTTCTCAACAGTGTCTTACGTAACTGTAGTACATTGTCAAAATTAAGAACGTTGGTGCCATACTAGTAACTCAGGTACAGATCTTATTTGGATTTCATTAGTCTTTACATGCACTCTTTGTGTGTGTTATATGTGTGTATAGTTCTGTAAAATTTTATCACGTGTGTAGATCGGAGTAACCATCATCGCAGTCAGGATGCAGAATTGTTCTGTCACCTCCCCTTTTTAGTCACACCTTCCGCCTCGACACTCTATTCTCTCTCCTCTTTCTCTCCATTGCTGCAATTTTGTCCTTTTGAGAATGTTCTATAAACGGAGTCATACAATCTCTGAGATTGGTTTTCTTTCACCCAGCATGATGTCCTTGAGAACTATTCAAGTTGTATATGAAGAGTGAGTGCCTCTTTATTGCTAAATAATATTCCATGATATGGATGTACCACAGTTTGATATCCAGTAAAAACCCACTGAAGGGCATTTGGCTAGTTTCCTGATTTCAGCTATTATAAATAAAGTTGCCAGGAAAATTTGTGGACAGGTTTTATATGAACACATTTTCATTTCTCTCAGACAAATACCTGGGAATAGGATTGGTGGGTCAAATGTGTAAATATGTCTAACTTGATAAGAAACTGCCAAACTGTTTTCCAGAGTGGCTGTATCATTTTACATTCCCACCAGCAATGTAAGAGAGATTAATTTATCCACATTCTTGCCAGGATTTGGTAACATCAGTATTTCTAATTTTAGCCATTTTAGTAGATGTGTAGGGGACTCCTCTTGGGGGTCCACAGTCAAAATGGCAGTAAAGTTTTTGGTCTTTGGAGCTTGGGTGGGGTGGCCTCAGATATCTCTCACAGTTCCAGCTTGCCTGGTAACTACCTACACGGAAGTTTGGGATGCCTGGCATTTAGATGATGGAGCAAAAAAACTTTTGAAAATGTGGTGGTCTCTTTTGGTGTCAGGTGAGCCTTCAGGTTTGCCCATTTGCCACTGACTTCAGTGATGCAACATCACCATCTTGGGATGCCAGGCCTCTCTGAGGTAGTGCCTGTTGGCCCAGCAGGCAGACTTGCTACCACCAATACTCAATCCCATGGGGTGGTGGAGGTGATCAGGTAGCATTAGGGGCAGAGGCAGAGTTTGTCTGGGCCAGGGTCCTTAGGTTCATCCTGCTCATGACTGGTACCCTCATTGCCTTATTGGAAGTGCAGTTTTCCAGGGAAGTGTTGGTTTAAAAAGAGTCAAGGACCAGAGAAGAAAAGGGAAGAGTTTACTCTGTTGGCATGATGCAGCTTTGGCCAGAAACTGAGTGTCTTTCATTCCTACTGTTAGTTACTTATGGCAGGGGACAGGTAGGGGTGGAGCAATCAGTAGCATTTGCTGACTTTTAGGACCCACGAACACTTTTTATTGCCCTTGTACTTCCCACTCCACAATCACCCAAGACTCTCCAGCAACATGTGGATACCTTGTCTGAATGCCATGGAATTCTGATTTCTACCTCTTGGGGTTAGATCTAGAGACACTGCTGTTCACCAAGTAGACCTTCCTGGCCCAGGGATCTAGGTTCCTGTGAGCAATTAGAACTTCATCTAAGTCTCAGAAGATGCCTCAGCCAAAGAAGTTGTGCAGAATGCCAGGGGGATGAGCCTTGCACAGAGCAAATGTTACAGTGATGACTTCAACTGCCATGCCTGGAAAGTCACTCTCCATCTGTGGTACCCCTGAGTCAAGGGAGGTTATAGATATCCCCAGAATCCATATTCATTACAACCTTCCCTGATCCACAAGCTCAGACCAGGAGGCCAAGAATCAGGAGCAGTGATCATGAAGAGGGGCAGCCATGAGATATTGGATGCCATGCACAGAAGCAGTGAAGCTTGGCAACCATAGGTAAATTCCCTGGTGCTCATGAGTGTAGGATGCATACAGCTGAGGTGCTCCTCCGGATTCTGGCTCTTGTGCTTCACCTGGTGCTCTTTCAGGGGACAGACATGAACTTGGGCATGGAGGGATCTAAGTGGTGATTTTTAGAACCTGAGCCTGAACTGGGGCCTGAAGGGAGTTGAGCAGTCTGTGAAGGCAGAACTTGGAAATCAAGTAATGCAATGGGAGTCCTCCAGGAGTTGAGATAGTGCAAGAAGGAGAAGCATGGGTAGTCAGATACCATCAGGTGATCAGTGGTACTCACCATCCTAAATTCATTGGGTGCTGTCTGATGGATTATAACAGGGTTATGCAGACTGAATAAGCGGTCATGCTTCCTCTTAGAAAGGGGAGAGACTTTAAAAAAAAGTTAGGTTGTTTTTTATTCACTAAGTTCCCTGCCATTGTTTGTTACCATTATTTTCTAAACTTCCATTTTTCAGGTCACTTTTTCCTAGTTCATTGCTCCCCTTTCCAGCCAGGTGTGCCTATTTAGCTGCTGTCTGACACCAGTCTATCACACGGCACCTTTCAGTTTTAAAGAGGCAGACACCGATTGGAGCAGGTACCTCCCCTGACTATGAAGCTATGCAGTGGGTCTCCACCCTTGAGGCTGAATCCACTGCATCGCTCCTCTAGCTCTGGCTTGCCTTGCCCTAAAATTTGCCCACTAACCAGGGTCTCGCACTTGCTCTGTTCCTGCTCTGCTTTCTTGGTTTCTGACCCTTACCTCCTACTCTTCTCTGGTGGCTCGATCTTGTGAATGCTCTCTCTGTGGCTGCTTTATGCTCTCTTGGGTTTAGCATCAGTGCTGCCACATCAAAGTTCAGGATGCACAGTGGTCTGGCTTCCTAAGGTGACCAAGATGGGCACCTGGGCCCACTGCTACGTCTGGGCTGCCCACAGATACCAAGAGATGTCCCTGACTATCAGAAGACAGATAAATGTTCCATGTCTGAGGTAGGGGGTCATTTTAGGAGTTAGTCTCCTTGCTGGTGCTTGTATCTGCTACTCAAGGGCTGTTTGGGTGAATCTGGCCATTTGCCTACTCAAGTTCTAGTTCTACCTTTACCAAATCTCTGGTTGACTACGAAGAAGAATGAGCCATCATGGCCTTCAGTTATCTCATATTTACAATAAGATTTACTGACCCATCCTATCCCCCAGCTGATATTCTTTCTACTATACCATTCCATGATTAAGGAAAAATCTACAATGCAGAAGCCAAAAAGAACCATTAAGTTAAATTCTAGTTTAGATATACTAGCCCAAGGTTCCCTAACCTTTCCCTAATAAGTGTTTGCTGAATTGAATCTAGTATATTAATAGTTTTCAAGCCTTAATTTGCACAAGAATTGGGAGGGTGTATTAAAATTAAAATACAGAGCTTCTGATGCAACTGGGGCCAAGGAACCAGCAGTTTATTAGGAGAAATTGCAAGGGACCAGGGTTTTGAAGTGGACTATGGAGTCTAATTGACCAAAATTCACTGGGAATTTTAAAAATATTCATATCATTTGACTTAGTGATTCCATTTCTAAGAATTTTCCCTAAGATGCTCACAAAGATTTATCTACAAAAACGTTTGCCTATTTGTAATAGCAGAACACAAATGCAATCAAAATGCCCGTCAAAAAATGAATGGATAAATTAAGACATAGCCATGCAATGGAAATGCAGACGTTAAAAATCACATTTTCAAAGATCATTTAGTGTCTTGGAAAAATGTTTACAACATAATGTTAAGTGGGGGAGAAGCATATGTAGTCTCATCTCAATAATTTTTAAAATAAGAACATATACAGGAAAAACTGGAAAGAAATGTACTGAAATATCAATACTGAGTTGTTGCTCAGTTGTTGGATTACAGGTGATTTTTTTCTTCATGTTTTTCAGTAGTTCCCAGATTTTGTACAGTGATTCATTATGGCTCTTTTATTTGAAACAACAACAACAACAACAACAGCAACAAAAAACAGCTATACATTTTTAAAAGAAAAGAAAAGGAATTTGCCTCACATACATTGAAAATAGAGGGAAGAGAGGCTCTCTCGATAGTCCAGCCCAGCAATGGCTTGGCTGCTGCCACAGGACTCATGATAGATCTGTTCCCTGGGGTGAATTTTATGTTACACTCCCTTTTGTAAAGTACCTTGGTATAGGTGGTGCCAAGAAATTTGGGTCAATGAGGGTTCTTTTCACTAGATACTACTTTTCTCACTACATTTGAGGATAACAGTCTGTAGGATCAGGCATGGATGAAAGGTAACATTTGAAATGACTTCTTCTCTATTGCGTTTGGGTTGAGCTCATGTTTGTTGCCGCTGTGTGTAATTAGCCCCTTCTCCGGGCCCCTGTTACACTAAACAGACAGATTCTACTCATAATAAGTGGCTCCACTCTGGCTTGGGAGGCCCCACCCAAGGTCAACGCTTCCATGGGAGACCCCGGCCAAGGAACTGGGGCCCCATAGAATGCCAGGAAGCATCTTTTTTTGGCATGAAGGTAGCTCAAATCCATTCTCCTTCACAGAGCTTAGCCAATCCGGGGTCAAACCTCTCTCTGAATAAAATTAGAAGCCTGTCAGGCCTCTGGCCTAGAGTCAAACCTTTCCAAATGTTCTTGAAATTTTTATACCACATGCATTAGCAAGTTAGGGAGTGATGCTAAGGAATTCCGGAGGAAAGTCAATTTAGAAAGACAAAATTTAAAAGAATAATTATAACCACAGTATCAACAGCTATATAAAAACCAAAACACCAATGCCTACAATGATTGCAGTAATCATTTGCATCGTCACCTTGACTTGGCATGGCTCTTTTCTAAGTTGCCCAAACCATTTCACACATACTACTTTATTCATTCTAATGAGTCTCAGCTCTATATTTTTTTAAAAGGCCACTTAGGGGGTAGAAGGAAGCTTTAAAACTCTGATGAAAACCTCTCTTGAGTTAAAAACAAAACCCTGAAGTCTTCATTGTGGTGTTTTCCAAGTTGGGTCCTGACAAGAAATTAGGGGATTTCAGCATGAGAAATTACAAAGCCCTGTTACCATGAATTCTTAGCTTTGGTGGATATGATGTGGGCTTATTGCAAAACCCTCTACAGGGAGTAACAGAACATTCATAATGCCAAATCAGGGTGAGAAGGGGGCTTGCACTTCTGTGCTATGAAACTATAAAAGCTCTGGGGTTTTATATATATTTTTATATATTAGTCTAAGGTTCTGCCTATGTCAGACTCCCATGCTCAACCTGTGGCTGTTCCTCATGGATCCACATGGCCAAGAACTGATCTTTTGATGCCCTAAACTCTAAAAAGATTCTGGGGCCCCCAGAATTACCCCTCATGTGTAATTACACTTGCTCTTAGCCAAAAGGCCGAGAAGTGATTCATGTGTCATTAAAATAAATAATAAAATCATAAAAAAATAAAACGATGCTTAAAGAAGCCCAAGAAAGTCTGACTTTTCCCATGATGACGACATTGATGCTTTTTTTGAAACTACAGAAGACACCAATATTCATAAACTATTTGTTATCACTGCCTTGCTGGCGTGCCTAGGAGGCCCCCCAGCATGCTGTTCCAGTGCTACAGAGTGGTCATGGGGTGCTGTGGCTTCCTTTCAAACACTAACTGTTGACAGTAGTGAAATTCTGATTACCTGATTTGGTGGTCGTACACCCCTCCCACCGTGGGAGGTCAACTCCTCCCCCGACCATGTCAGCTCCAACACAGTCCTTTGAGCAGTTGTTATTAGATGGCAGTTAAAATGAATAAGCTGTTATTAGCAAGTTTCCCAGCTAGATGGACCCTGACTCCTTTCCTCTTTGACTGTGGCCTTTGGCACTGCCCTTCTTGACCCATTCTGTTAGGCTGGGACTTCCAGCCATGGATCATCCCCACTTGGCTCCAGCTTTGCAAACTCTGTACTTGTTCTCAACTTACTCCTTTGGTTGCACCCTTCTAGTAGGCAGTATATTCTCCCATGTGCCTGGTCTTATCTTTAGCTTACTCCACTTGCCAGCCAGCTCCCAACTCAGTGGACACTTTCCATCCCCACCAAACCAGGGAAATGGACTTTCAGAGGTTGTAGCATTTTTGTAACAAATCAACTTGCAATCCTATTCCACTCCTCCTCCACCCACTTTTGATGTGAGAGGAGAGGAGAGGGGCTAAACAGCAGTGATAGTGAGTAAACCAGGCATCAGGCTCCCTCAGAGTGCTGAGAGGCTGTGTCAAACCAGGAAGGCAACAGGCCTTCCTGCACAATGGACAATGTGTGCTGTTCAGGGGTGTGGGTGCCAGAAATGCCAAGTCCAGGAGCAACATTCAATCAGAACCCAGAGTGTTGAGACAGATACTGACCACAGACCTAGAGAACTAAATGCCAGGCAGCTCAGCAAAGACTGTGGTCCATTTTTAGTGGAGGCCTTCAAATTAGGAGCACCCCAGGCACCCACTATACGATCTCCAGCAAAGAGAATACTCTACCAAGACTAACAATGATGAAAAGTCTTCATAAAATATAAAATTAGTGAAGTATTCTCCAAACCCTGCTAATAACCTTGCCGCTTATTATTTCAGTAACTGTTTAGAAACATTTCCTGAAAAGAAAGAGCTAGAATTTTATATCAAACCCTTTGGGTGGCATTAAATTTCCCAGTCTGAGCCTTTTAAATCTACTTTTAAATGCTTCTCGAATAACTTGGCTTGAAGATCCTGCTTTAGGGATTCCCCCCCACCCCAACCCAGACTGAAAAGTATATCAAGACCTGGAACAGATCAGGCAGGGTAGCTTCCCAAAGGGCCCAGGAGCAGGCAGAACCATGAGCTAAGTTAAGCTTCCCTACAGACCACCAGGTATCAATGTTTGGAGAGCAGAATGCTGTTGGACAATTTCAACTAGCATGACGAGGTCCAAGAACAGGAGACAAAAGTCTTTATACCAAGAGGACACTGGAGGGAAAAGCAAGGGAAAGATTATCCATCTGATTTCACTGGTCACTGGCAGCATGGTGGCTCTCATGTAAAGGCTCAGGGTTGGAATGGACAGAAGGTGTCTTGAGAAATCACACCTACAGCTCCTTGCCCACAAAGCTATATGTCATCTAAGAAGGTCAGAGGATTCTAAATCTCTGATAAATTTTTACTTCTCCCTCTACTTCATTCTGCTACCTTATCCTTGAAGCTCTCTAAGTTCCTTTAGATGTTGTGCCAGAGAGGGATATTTGTTCTCCAGAGACTCTCCAGAATTGTCAGGGAGCAGTGGCTAACCAGCCAGGGACTACATTTCCCAGACCCCTTTGCAGTTAGGAATAGTCATGTGACTCCGTTTCAGTCAATGGAATATGAATAGAAGTTCTAGGCCTGACCCATAAAAACCTCCCATGTGTACTTCATATTCTTTTCCTCTTCCACTGGGGAGTGGAAACAACTCCAAGTAACCTTGAAAACCACATGCTGCAGAAGGCATAGCTCCTCTCAACCTGTGTCCCTGAATGAATGCATAGGAGTTATCCCGCTGACCTATACTGTTAAACGAGCAAGAAATAAATTTCTATTGTGATTGAGCCATTATATATATTTTGGGTCTATTTATTACAGTAATTAGCCTATCCTCACTGATACATACCCTCTTTGATACAGCTGTCATCATTGTAAGCAGAAGTCCTTGTGTCCTTCTTCCCCCTTTCGTTAAATCTTACCATAAACCAAAGGGGTAGAATTAGTAGACTTAAATTTTAGCAACAGTTAGGGACAAATGACACTCACCAAATTAGTGGTCACAGCCTTCAGATCTTGCAGCCAAAAGAACAGCAGTGCAGCAGAGTCTCACTTCAACACAGCCTGATATATTAAAATAAAACAAAAAGTAAAAAGACTTGCAAAACAGATACATTAATATGTGATGGCTAATTTCCAGAGTGTTGTCAGTTTACAACGGAATTAACCACTTTCCCGTAAATTACAAACTTCCTTATTTTAAAAAAAAATAAGATTCATTTTTTTAACATTGTGCCCCCTGCCCAATCATTTTAACACAGAATTTATAAAGAACAAATCTACTCTGCTAAGTAAGCTTTACACAGACCAGAACCTGGCTCAGGGGGATGACCTTGGAAGCCAGAAAAATTAGAGGATGATTTCTTTGCCTATGTAGCCCGTACTTCCCCTATGCATATGTTAAAACTTTTTTCTTGGAACTTACCTTTCTTGGGTAGGAACTTCCAGAGTTGTAAAATTATAGGTTATGCAAAGATCTAGGATTTTTTAGACTAAGTTAAAACAGACACCAGAGACACGTTACAGTGTGTCTTTGCGTTTAATATTATCACAGATGCCATGGCGTAAGTAGTAAGGAAAATAAGCCCTCTGAATACAGGACAATTAGGACAATGGAAGTACATCCACCAGAACCAAGTTCGTTTACACACTCCTTAAGGGCTGCACGGCTGTGGACACTTTTTTATGTACGTCTTTTCCCAGGTTAAATGTGAAAAAATACCACTTGACGGCACAGGGCACTTAGTTGCCTACAACAGGGTTTATTTTTTATGTCGAATCACTCAGCATAAAACTCAGGAAGTAAATAGTTTCGAACTCTGAGCAAACATTCTAGCAGTCCCAAACAGAAGTGCTAGGGCGCGAGGAGGAAGGGAGATGAACCGTGAGGGTTGCTGGGGAAAGGCATCGTGGGGCCATTGTTCCCGGCGTTTTAGCCTTAGTAACTTTTTGTCTGGAGAGGAAATGCGTTCCTGCCTGGTCCTGTGGCTAGCAGAGAGGTCAGATCCCTTTGGGGCTGTATGTGGAGGGTCTCCCAACTCAGTGCCCCCTACCCTCCTCCGGGTCGAGCCCGCCAGGCCTGAGGCGTCAGGGAACAAGATGGCGGCCCACCGTGAAGGGCTGAGCGAGGGGCCCGGGTGCGCCTTCACTTACTCAGAGGTGCCGGTGCCGGGCGCTCTGAAGCCCAGGCGGCTCCAGCTCCCTGGCCTCAGGAGTTATAACCGCTTTTCTTTCTCTGGGTTCTTCACTTCTTGTTGCGATCAGCTCCACATGTTTTTTTGATGACGTCATCCATTCTTCTTACATTTTTAAAGCTGATCTACAAGTAAAACCTTCCACGAGGCTTTAAAAAACAGGAAAAGAAACAAAACAAAACAAAACAAACAAACAAAAAAAAAAGGTGTGCTATGGAGAGGTAGGCAGGAGAGAGGCAATTGCCTTCTTATTTTGAGATTTGCTGCAGCTGCGATTGCCACTCCCCAGCTAGTTTCCTGGCTGCAGAGGGAGGCCAGTGGCCGGGCGCGGGTGACGTCAGGCCCAGGCCTGAGTCATCGCCAGCAGCCGGGCTGCCCTGCCACTCGGAAGGGGACAAAAGGAGCCTTTGATGTCCAGAGGCCCTCCTCTCGGTACACTTGCCGGCACGGAGCAGCAGGCCAGGAGAACATTCCTGCCGCCTCCCCACCCCCGGCCTCCCTTCCTCCTTCCGGAACAGTCTCAGGCAGATTGAACAAGGGCTCCCCAAGAGACGTCCCTCCTCCTGCATGGCATAGGCATGGCCGCTCTCTGTCAGCGAAGCAGGCGAGGGTGTTTCTTTGGGGACTTCCCACCTCCCACTCTGTCATCCCCATTCTTCCTCACCATGCTTGCTTTCCCCCGGGGAGTTGCAGAGATGTTAAAAGAGGCATGC
>JAQZBX010045781.1:0-10315 GCA_029593785.1 Cabassous unicinctus | reverse complement strand
TCCCTGCTTACTGTGTGCCAGCTCTTTAAGAGGGGTGTTTATATCCCAGTGTCTGGCTCAGGGCTCAATAAATATATGATAAATAAAGGAATGATCGTTTAAAAATAACAATGGTAGAGAACATATATTGAATACTTACAGTAAATGTTCTAGCCTCTGTGCTGAGTGCTTTATGAACCTTATTTCCTTTACTGTCATTATCACAACAAAGCTATGGGTAGGTACTATGATTATTTGCAGTTTTACAGACAAGGAAATGGATGCTCAGAGAGGTTAAGACACTTCCCTAAGGTCTCACAGCTAGTTAATATCAGAGCGGGATCGTCTGATTTCAATTCCTGTGTTCTTAACCACTAGGCTGAGTGCCCAGCTTGAATGAATGAATTTTGACCAAGCACAGCCTGTTCAGGAGAGGAGAGAACTTGAAACCAAATCCTACAAGGAAACACTGGAACAATTAGGGATGTTCTGTCTAGGGTGGCTAGGCCCCATGCCCTCTAGATGGATCCAGCTCTGAGGTTTGAGCAAGTGGGCAGGTGGGTGGCCAGAAGGGCAAGTCTGTCGTCAGGTCCAAGGGATGGCCCGGAAGACAAAGCCAGGATGGATGGTGGATGTGGGCATGTGGCAGGGTCAGAAAGCCAGGGTAGGCAGAACACTTCAGAGCAAACAAAGGCCCAGGCTTGTCTTTATTATTCCCTGGCCTCGTGGTCGTGGGTGGGAGGGACAGTGCAGTTAAAGGCTGTAGCAGGCAAGAGGATTAAAGGGCAAGGAAGCACGATGGCACTCCTGAAGACTCCAAGACCCAGAAAGGGAGTTGGAACTACAGTGTGGTGCCAGGGTATGAGAATGGGCTGGACGTGAGAGGAAGCAGCTCCTGGACCTCAAAACGGTGATCACGTTCTATTCTTAGCATTGCCCTGCCAGGAATCGGCTGCTTTCCTGGGACTGGGCGAGGGTCCTGCTGGTGGTTGTGTTCAAACAATGGTGAGGCGAGATGGCAAGAAGAGAACATCTGCTGATGGGGACGTCTGAGCCTAGGATAAGGATGGTCAGAGGCACCTCCTCCCTCTGTGGTTTATGAGTCTGTGGTTTGTACTTTTCCAGAATTCTCCTAGGGTAAATGTCTCATTCCAAGAAGAAGACAAAAGCCAGGCATTTCCAGCCTCTTGTGGAAGGGGGAAGTACGTGTTGGTGGCCTCCTACAACATGCCAGCTCATAGCTTTCCCTCCCGCTGTGGCTATCTGGTCACCGGGACCCCTCTGCTTGGATCAGGAAACCTGGGCCACTGATGGCTGGGGACACTGTGTAGTTACCTTATTCCTGGGAACTCTGCCAGTTGCTGCTCGGGAATTACCCAAGGCCCCAATCCCTAGGCAGGTGGAATTAGCAGAGGTGAATTTCAGAAGAGAAAACCACATGCTTTTAATCAAGGGACCAGCAACAACTGATCCGGTTCACTGTCAACGTCCACACAGAACTTGACCTTGGGCTGAGGAAAGCGCTTTAAGTTCCAGGCATTTTTGGCAGCTGGCTTGTTTATCCTTTTCTTCCCTCTCAGCAGAAAATGTCTTTTAGGCACCTCCCCACTCTGCCGTCCCAAAGGCTCGTGTGCCTTACTTGCTTCCCATAAACAGGTATTTATTTCTCTAATAAGATGTACAGAGATTGATTATTTCTTCAGTCTACTTTGTGGGATCAAGAAAATGTGAACAGTAAAAGAGAAGAAACGAGCAAAAATGATGAGTCACTTAAGTGAGATGCAAATCCTTGAGTTGAATGCTTTGGGGTTGAGGGTTCTAAGTCTGGAGTTCTGGCAAGTAAGGAGAAAATCAGGAAATTGGGTGAAACATCTACTTGGGAACACAGAGACATAATTAAAATGACAACTGTCAGCCTCTACCCCACCTGGAGAGTCCTCCTCCTTCACTACAATAAATGCGATGAAAACTATGTGGGTTCAAGGAATTCCTTAAGAGACTTGTCTATTCTTGCTGCCTCCAATTTCTTTCACTTCATTCACTCTTTTTTTTTTTAACTGTGTTATTTAAATATAAATGACATACCATAGAGTTCACCCACATAAAGTATACAATTCAATGAATTTTAGTATATTTGCAGAGTTGAGCAACGATCACCATAATCTAATTTTAGAACATTTTCCTCACCCCAAAAGAAACCTAGTACCCGTTAGCAGGTACTTCCCCATGCTTCCCGTCACCTCCTCAGCCCTAGGCAACCACTAACCAACTTTCCATCTCTACAGATTTGCCTATTCTGGACATTTCAGAGAAATGGAATCATACCAAATGTGGTCTTTTGTGACGTAGAATAACGTTTGGGGGATTCATCCATGTTGTACAATGAATCAGTACTTCCTATCTTTTTATGGCCAAACAATATTCTGTGGTATGGATTTTCCATATTTTGTTTATCCATACATCAGTTGATGAACATTTGAGTTGTTTCCACCTTTTGGCTATTTTTAATGCTGCTATGAACATTTGTGTGCAAATTTTTGCAAGGACATATGTTCTCATTTCTCATGGTTACATATACCCAGGGATGGAACTGCTGGGTCAACTCCATATTTTACCTTTTAGGGACTGCCAGCCTGCTTTTCAATGTGACAATACCAGCGATGTACGTGGGTTCCAATTTCTCTTGGATAACACCTGTTACTGTCTTTGTGTTTCTAGCCATTCTAGTAGGTGTGAAGTACTCTCTCATTGTGGTTTTGATTTGCATTTTCCTGATGGCTAATGAGGTTGAGCATTTTTTATGTGCTTATTAGCCATTTCTTTATATCTTCTTTGAAAAAATGTCTATTCAAATTCTTTGTCAAAAAAAAATTCTTTGTCCATTTTAAAATTGGGTTATTTGTCTTTTTATTATACATTCTGTACAGAAGTATCTTATCACATATATAATTTTCAAATATTTTCTCTCATTCTGTGAGCTGTCTTTTTACTTTCTTGCTGGTGTTTTTTGAAGCACAACATTTTTTTTTTATTTTGATAAAGTCCAGCTTACTAATCTTCTCATTTATCATTTGTGTTTTTGGTGTCTAATTGCCTAAACCAAATTCATTAAGATTTACTATGGTGTTTTCTTCTAAAAGTTTTATGTGTTTTTTTTTTTTAGCTTTTAACTGTAGGTTTATGGTCCACTTTGAATTCCTTTTTGTGTATGGTGTGAGAGGTAGGGATCCAAATTCATTCTTTTCATGTGGAATCAAGTTGTCCAAGAACCATCTGTTAGAAAGACTATTCTTTCCCCATCAAATTGTTTTGGCCTCTTTGTCAAAAATTGATTGACCATAAATGTTAGGATTTACTTCTGGACTCTTCCATTCTATTCATCTATGTGACTGATATGTCTTATATATCTTATGCTGTCTTGATCACTGTAGCTTTGAAGTAAGTTTTGATATTAAGAAGTGTGATTCCACCAACTTTGTTCTTTTCAAGAGTGTTTTGACTATTCTGGATCCCTGGCATTTCCGTACCAGTTTTAGGATCAGCTTGCCAATTTCTGGGGGGAAAAAAGCATGATGGAATTTTGATAGGGATTTCATTAAATCTTAGATCAATTTGGGGAGTACATCTTTCCCTTTATTTAGATCTTTAATTTCTTTCAACAATGTTTTGTGGTCTTCAGTGGGCAAGTCTTATACTTCTTTATTTAGATTTATTCCTAATTATTTTGCTCTTAACTGATATTATTAAACATCTTTGCTCATTGGCTTGTTAATAGCTAATCTTTCAGAGATTGAAAGACAAGTACCAGTCCTGGATTCACCATTTACTAGCTGTATGACCTTACAGAACTTGCTTAGCCTGCCTCACTTCCTTTTCTTCATCTGAAAAAATTGGCAATAATAATATCACCACATGGGTTTGTTATGAAGAGGAAATAAAACAATGCATATGGAACCCTGTAGAGGCCAAGATTCATGTGGTCCAGTATCAGGGTGGTGTTGCTATCTAAGAAGCCTAGTTCTGTCACCAAAAACTTAATAGAGTAAGGACATAGATACATCCAGCCTGGAGGTTACTACCCATTGGCACCTCTTCACTCATTTAGGTAAATTTGGGGAATTTGAATTTGGAATTGTTGTTCATCTTTCTTCCTCCTGAATCATGTCTTAGAGAATCAGCCCCGAGCCAAAAAAAAAAAAGTTCTTGGAGGCTCCCTGGATAATATTTAGGGGCTGTATCCCGTTTATTCCCTTCTCCCCTAAGCAGGGCCCTATGCTCCCTGTTCTTCCCTCCACAAAATATTTTTAAAACTGTGGGTCAAGATCCATTATTTAGTTTGCGGGACCAGCATTGCTTTCAAGTGACAGAATAGAAGATATCCCAGTACATGATAAGGAAGCCTTATATTTCAGTTTTATATATGTGTGTGTGTGTGAACTGAGCCTCTATGAAATATATTTCTCACTGTGGTTCAGGTTTTCAAAAATGTTTAAAAAACGCAGTGCTGGGAGTAGGTCCTTCACTTTCATTAAAATGTTTACAACTCATAAGAGCGTAAAGTAACACCCCTCCAAATGGTCTGAGCGTTTTGATGGAGATCAAAACCTTCAAGCCCTCGGATGAACTTCTGTCAGTAGTGGAGGCCTGAGGCACCGAGGCCTTTTCCTGTAATTTATACCACTTGGAGGGGGTGCTCTGCCACATCTGTGTGGACCTACCTCCCCACACCACCTCTCAGGCATCACCTCCTCCCACTTCCTTCCCCTTCCACTCCCACAATAACTAAATCCATGCCCTGAAATCGCATGGGGTTTTCTATTTCACATATTCCATCTCATTTGATTCTCGCATCTATCCTACGACTAGTGGGCTTGATTTGAATCCTTGCTTGAGCACTTCACTTGCCACGTGACCTTAAGCACGTTATTTCACTTCTCTGAACCTCGGTCTCCTCAACTCTGTTGACGGCATCCAGAAAGGTTAGGAAACTTGGCCAGGATCACACAGCCTTTAAGTGGCAGGACCAGGAGAAGAACCAGATCTTTGACCTCCCAGCCTGGATATTCTACAGCCTCTCCTCATGGAGATGTGTAACTTTTTTTTTTTTTTTAGCAACGTGATTCATCTGACCGTCTTACAAAAAATGTTTAAAAAGCAAAGAACATTTTGTTCTCCTCCATATCTGAAAACACCAAATCTTGATTTTATGGCACAAGGCACAAGGCAAATAGCTCTTCATGCCTCAGGGTTAAAGGTTATCACTCTAACATCAAAGACTATTTATTAAAGGCCTAGGCTATAGGAAACAGAAACGAGTTAACAGGAGAGGAAAACAAAGTTCCCCAAGTGCTCTGTTTCTGTCCTTTGTGTAGCAGAGTGTTCCCTCTAGTGGCTCTGGAGGAAATAGCTTCTGGCAAACCGTTTTTAAATTCAATGTTGATGCCATCAGTGAATGTTGGTGCCTAAAGGGAGCTTAGAGAGCTCTTGGTTTGGTATCTCCCTTCGTTGATGAGAAATTGAGGACTAGAGCAGTGGTTCTCGATCAGAGCAGTTTTGCCCCCCAGGGGATATTGGCAATGTCTGGAAACATTCAGGGAGTGCTACTGACGTCAGTGGGTAGAGACTAGGGATGTTGCTAAACATCCTAAAATATACAGGACAGCCTCCTGTAACAAAGAATTTTCCAGCCCAAAATGTCAATAGTGCCATGCCATGGTTGAGAAATCCTGGACTAGAGAAATTATGTGCCTTATCTGAGGTCTTGGAACTTATTTGCAGCAAAATCAGAGCTAGGCCCAGGTTTCCCGCAGCTCAGGCCAAGCGCGCGCTCTCTCTCTCTCTCTCTCTCTCTCTCTCTCTCTCTCTGTCTCTCTCTCTCTGTCTCTCTCTCTCTCTCTGTCTCTCTCCCTGTTTAGGTTTCTTCGTTAGATTTGTTAAAATTTCAAAAGAAATACATGCTCACAATTAAAAGCAATGTAATAAAAGATTTAAAAGACTTCCTATCCCCTCACCCCTTCCAATAATCAATGTTAACATCTTGGATGGTTTATTAGGTTGAATTATATTTAAATGTCAATATTAAACTATTTCTGACACAAAAATGGCAATTTTGTGGGGCTCAACTTAAGATGTCTAGCCCGTTCTCCGTGTTCATTCAGAGACAGCATCTGTGTACATAAAGATTCTTTTGACTTTGTTGTAAAAAAATAAGTTGAATTCAACAGCACAGGCTACTCTGAAACTTGCTTTTTTTCAATTTAATAAACTCTATATCTCTTTAGCTCAAATGTAGGAATCTCCTGCATGTTTTCGTGTGGGATGTTCAGCATTGTGGACTCCAAGGAGCTAAGACGGTCCATGACGGGACATTCAATGACACTGAACCATGCAGTGTGCTCACACCTTTCTGACACCTGAGATTCTCCCTTTTGGAGAGAGGTTGGCTTAGGATTAGAATCTTCTGTAGGCCATGCAATCTAACTGGAAATTAATAACATTGCTTTGTTGTCTTTGCACTTATTATTACACATACTTTCTATCTATGCAAGTAATATTGGTTTTCTATTGACTGTAGTAATATAAAGCTTCATTTTGTAACAAATTTAGGTAGAAAACTGAGCCAACTCCAAGAAAAATGTCTTAAAGGTGTAAAATTGATTAAAATTTGGGAAAGAGTGATCTAACTCATTCTTGGCATGGCTGATCATGTTTAATCATTCCCTACTGATGGTCAAAGTGGTAATTTCCAGGTAATTTGTTTGGTTTTGCCATTAGAACAATGCTGCAATAAATATCCTTATATTTATACTTGTGTCTTTGTAGTTCTATAGAGTAAATTCTCCAAAGTGGGATTGTTGGCTCAAATTTTCTGTGTGTTTTTTATTTTAATAGATGTTTCCAGATGGTTTTCAAAAGGGCTGAAGCAAGTCATACTCCAGCTCATAATAAGTGACACTGTCCATTTTCCCACATCTTTGCCATCAATGGATGCTATCACTCTCTTTAAGCTTTACCAATCTGATGGGTAAGAAGGGTATCTCACTTTTGCTTTAATTTGCATTTCCCTGACTCCAAGTCCAGTGATTAACAAGACTCTGGAGCCAGAGTGCTTAGATCTGACTCCAAGTCTGACACTTAAGGGCTTGTTTCCTTGGTCAAGATTTTTAAGGTACTTTCACATCTGAGCTAATAAAAGTGCTCACTTCATAGGGTTCCTGTGAGGATTTAATGAGTTAATATATAAAAACCTCTAAGAAAAGTGCCTTGATTATAAGTGGGCCCTATGTAAGTGTTAGTATTATGGGTATGTCTGTCCAACTTTTTGCAAGTTTATTGACCATTTGTATTTCACCTCTCTGAATTGCCACTGCATATCCTTTGTCTATTTTTCTATTAATTTGTCTTTCTCATCTGTTTGTAGGAGCTCTTTTATATTAGGCATATTTAGGCACATATGATATATTCATTGCCAATACACACATTTTCCCACTTTATCATTGGTCTTTTGACTTTGTGTATGGTATATGTTATCATGCAGCACATCAAAAAAATTTTTTATCTTACATTTGGTGTATTTCCCCCCCAACCCACCCTATTTTTTTAAACAAGTCAATTTTATTGATACATATTAATAAAGCATACAATCCATCCAAAGTGTACAATCAATGGTATTTGGTATAATCACATAATTGTACGTTCATCACTTCAATCATTATTAAGGCATTTTCATTATTTCAATAATAATAATAAACAAAAAACAGACAAACAAACAAACAAGGAAATTCCTCCCCTTTCAACCTCTCTGTTTCCCCTGCTATACATAGCTGCTATTTCTGGCTATTCTTGCACAATTATTTGCTGTTTATTAAGCAGTTTTATTGAGCTATGTTCACTTACCATATGATCTAGCCAAAGTGTATAATCAATGCCTTTTTTTCCCCAGCTGTTAAAAAGAACTTTATTGTAAAATTGTAAAATAAATAGAAAAATAGATTGAAAGGAGTTACAAATTTTAAAAGAGAGTGCAAGCCCAGGTTAGATTTAATATCAGTTATAAGAAATAGTATAGCAACAAACATATATAAATGTAAATAATAATTCTAATATAATAGAAATTAAATTTGAAGGTAGCCAAACACATTTCTTTATGGTTTCTGGGTTACCTGTCTTGCCTAAGATCTCTTTTATTTTATTTTTTAAAAATTTTATTCCACCCCGCCCCCCCATTGTTTGCACCCACTGTCTGCTCTCTGTGTCCATTTGCTGTGTGCCTTCTGTGTCTGCTTGTCTTCTCTTTAGGAGGCACTGGGAATGGAACCTGGGACCTCCCATGTGGGAGAGAGGCACTCAATCGCTTGAGCCACCTCAGCTCCCTGCTTTGTTGTGTCTTTTATTGTGTTTCATCTTTGTGTCTCTTGTTGCATCATCTTGTAGTGCCAGCTCGCTGTCTTGATCGTCTTTTCCAGGAGGCACTGGGAACCGAACCCGGGATCTCCCATGTGGTAGGCAGGAGCTCAATCGCTTTAGCCACATCTGCTTCCCCTCTTTTACTTTTTTTTTTTTTTTTTAACCGGGAAGACCTGGGGATTGAACCCAGTTCCCTCCATATGGGAGACAGATGCCCAACCATTTGAGCCACATACGTCCCCCCTCTTTTACTTTTAATGTTAAACAAATATACTCCTAATTTTAACACATATTTTTATTATTTTGTTTTACTCCACAATTTAAATCTACACTATTATGACCTACAGTAGTAAGAACAAAAATCACAAATTAGTATCTCAGTAAGTTATCTTGCTACCCAGAGTCTTCCCATCTTGTAAAACACCTTTCATTTAATCCCATTGCCCTATTTCTCTCCCACTTTCCATTCTAAAACCTCCAGTACTTTTTCCACCATCCATTCCCTTTCTCCTCAAAGCTCTGCAATCTGCTATCTTCTTCCTTTCCGTTAACGGAATGTAGCATTGAGGGTTACTAGTAACCTCCTAATAACCAATTCCATCACCCTTTTTTTTGCCTTCATCCTTCTTGCCTTCACTGTGCCATTTGTCTCTACTGGCCACTGCCATCTTCATGAAAGACTGTCCTTAGTTGGACTAAGGATGGTGTACGATCTGGAGCATCTTTGGTCCTTGTAACAAACTCTGTTGTTTGCCTATCCAAGTGCCACCCCTTATTGCTTCTTTCTTGCTGGCAGAGCCCACTTCCCACCTTCGAGCCTAAAAGTGGCAGATATGCACATTCTCAGACTACTGTTCAGCAAAGGCATGGATATATGCCTGTGTTCTGATGCATGGCCCCTAAGGGTAAGTCTGTTGGGTAGGTTACTGGGAAATAGTTTGTTCCCTCAAAGCAGAGAGACTCTTGGGAGGAAATGGCCCCTTCTTGCCTGTTTCTGTCAGCAGTTGTATGAAAAGGTGGTGCCTTGAGGAGCAGCAGCATCTTGCAACCACAAGGGGACAAGTCAGAGCATAAGAGGCAGTACACTAAGATGGCAGAAAAATGCAAGAGTCTGGGTCCCTGGCAACATTGATAAGCTGTGGGCCAACCTGAGAATTCCCTGCCTTCAGATTCCCTGTTAGTAAGATAATATGTCCCTGTAATTTAAGTCATTTATAGGTCAATGTTTTGTTACTTGTAGCCCAAAGCTCCTTACTGAGCACTCATATGACTCCATGACAGCTACTCATTGGCCTCCAATGGTTCTCTTTGGCCTCCCCACAGCCTTCCACCATCTGTCATCCATGCCAATCTTTCTAAAGAGACACTTTGACTAGAGAATTCTTTTGCTTAAAAGTCTTAAGTAGGGGGGCAGATGTGGCTCAAATGGTTGGGCGTCCATCTCCCATATGGAGGGACCTGGGTTCAATCCCCGGGAACTTCCAGTAAAAATGTAGAGAAATATAGAAGGTGCGCAGGCCGCCAGGCCCTGCATGCGGGAGCGCTGCCAGGCCCCGTGAGTGGGTGAGCCCCCAGGCCCTGTGTGGGGTGCGCCATCAGGCCCCACATGTGGGTGTGCCAGGCCCCGCCAAGCCACACAGCAAGATGATGATGTAACAGGAGAGTGACACAATGGAGAGCCAAGACAATACACGCCAAAAAACCAGGAACTAAGGTGGCACAGGTGGCAGAATGCCTGTCTCCCACATCGGAGGTTCCCAGGATCGAATCCCAGTGAAGACAGGAGGAGAAGGATGAGAAGAGAGGGCGGAAACAGACAAAGAGAATTGCCCAGCGAATGGACACAAAAACAGCAAAAAACAGGGGAGTGGTTGTTAAAAATGGACAAAAGCAAATAAATCAATAAATAAATCTTTAAGAAAAAAAAAAA
>JAQZBX010045780.1:0-20949 GCA_029593785.1 Cabassous unicinctus | reverse complement strand
AAAGGAGGCAAACACATAGCCTCCATGGTGTTCAGAGTAGGGAGTGGGGCATATTCCAAATGCAGAATAGGAAGACCTGCAAGGTCATTATTTCATATATAGAAAACTGAATTTAGGAGCCAAAATATGAGACTGCTGAGTAAAACATCTATCTTAAAGAGAAACAACTGAAAAGGGAATGACCTGGGAAGCAGATGTCTAAGAATGGATGGATCAAAATTTCCAAATACTAAAATATAATGATAATTATAACATAGCAAAAAAGAAAACATAGTAAATATGAAAAACCCTGAAAAGAACAATGTTGAAATATTATATAATAAAAATATATTATTATTATTATTAATAGCTGTTGTGATTTATTTCTTATAGATCACTGAGTTCAATTATGAATTAATTTTTATATTTTGTTCATTGGGCTTTTTCATCTCTGTAGTTATAAGTCCTTGTATCTGTTTTAATCTCAATATTCATCTTTACCTTCATATTTCTAGCTTTTTACCTCTACTTCCATCTGATTAAAAATTAACAACAGCAATTGTGGAACAACAATTAGAAAAATTTAAGATTTGAGTCAGTTTCCTTTTTTCTTTATGGATTAATCTGTTTTCAATGGTTGAGGAGAAGCTTCCCTCAGTGATGTTGCAGGTACAAATTAGTATCTTTACCAACCCACCCATTTTTTAAATTTCATCCTGTATTATTTTCATTATTTCTTTAAAATGTAACCAAATTATCCATGCAATATAATTTACAATATTGTATTAGTCAGCCAAAGGGGTGCTAATGTGAAATACCAAAAATAGGTTGGTCTTTATAAAGGGTATTTATTGGGGATAGAAGTCTACAGTTACCAGGCCATAAAGCATAAGTTTCTTCCCTCACCAAAGTCCATTGTCACGTGTTGGAGCAAGACAGCTGCCAACATTTGCCCAGGGTTCAGACTTCTTGGGTTACTCTCTTCCCGGGGCTGCGTTTCTCTCCGGGGTTAGCTCCTGTTTCCTCCACAAGGTCAGCTGTAGGCGATCAGGCGAACGGCTCTCTTCTCTTCTCCTGGGGCCTTCTTTCCAACATCAAAGCTGCTTCTCAAAGACTGCTTCAACTCTGTTCTTTGCCTTGCCTTTTATATTCAATTCCCCACCCACCAGGGAGTGGGGCTCAATGCCCTACTGACTGACATGGCCCAGTCAATGCCCTAATCATAATTCAATCATGCCCAGATTAACAGATTAAATTACAGGCATGATCCAATTATATTTTTGGAATTCATAATTACAAATTCCCCAACGGTTACAAATATTCATTTTGAAAAATAGTTATTTTTTAGGATACTGTTCTGAGACCAAGCAAATTTGATATTTTATTGTATTATTACCCCTTCCTCCTAATTATTGTCTCCTACATTTGCATCCTGGTAAATGTTAAATAATATCAGGAACATTTTAGTGGGGGTAATAAAAGATTTTCAGTAACTCATAGGTATTTTTCAAACCAAAGGTAAGTCTCTCCATGGCAATCCTGCAAAAAACAAATACAGCAAAAAAGAAATTGTTTGACCTCTGGAATGACCTCCCAGCTCTCTTTAAAGTCCCTTAGTCATATAAGCTCATTTGTCTTTACTCTTTCCCCCTTTTGGTCAAGGTCCTTTTCCAGTTGCATAGCTAGTTGGTGCTTGGTAGCAATTCTTTGCTGACAGGGAGGCTCATCCCTAGGAGTCATGCCCCATGATGGGGGGAAGTTGAATTTATATACTGAATTTTGGCTTAGAGAGAGAACACATTTGAGCAACAAGAAGGCACTCTGGAGGTAACTCTTAGGCACCCTGTTATACTAGGCTGTTTAAATTTCTAAAGTAAAGGTTCATAAGTACAGTCATCAATATCAAGAGCCCATCAATGGTCCAATCCTTCACTAGTCACTGCCCTCGTACTCTGGGGGTTCTTGCTGTACCATTAGAGAATGTGACAGAGCTTCTTAGGATAGGAATTCCAGAGATTGCGCTTATGCACATCTCAGCAGGAACTCATTCACTGCCACAGTAAATATTGCTTTAAAGAGCAAGGCTCCTAAAGGATCTTTTGGCATCCAAACACTACAGGCAGGGCAGACACATCAGTGTTTGGCACCCTGCCTGTAGGTACTACTTTGGAATTTATGCTTGCCAGTGTGAGAGTGTTGGTCTTAGTTGTGGTTACCCTATACATGGCTCTTCTGCCCTTTTTCTTTGAAACTAAAGTTAGTATTAGAGTTGATAGCTGTATGTCCAAGAGATTTAAATCTTTCGGCTGTCCATGTGCCAGATGGGCCCTGAATCTCAACAGAGTTGCAACACCTACTCTCCAGTTCATTGGACTCACCCAGGACAACTAACAAGGAGATGATAATGGACTATGACTATCCTAAGGAATAGGAAGGGTCTGCAACTGCAAGCAAGATAGTCTCATCCATCTGCCCCATGAGATTTAAACCCCTCTCATTAGTGGCAGAGTGGGCATCACTATTCCAGAAACCTCAGGTTGGGAAAAGAATGATTGAATAAAGTAGACTTTCTGTTATTCTATTATAGACATTGTGATTCTGGCAATGGAAGAACTTTTATCATTGATGTGGAGGCAGTGGCCACCAGAGGTTCTGAGGGGAGGAAGCAGGAAAACACATGTAATAGGGGGGCATTTGCTAGACTTGGAATTGCCATGAATGACATTTCAATGACATATACAGACCATTATATATCTTGTCATAACTTACAAAATTGTGGGAGACAGAATGTAAACTATAATATAAACTATAATCCATGCTTAGCACCAATGCTCCAAATGTGTTCAACAAATATAACAAATGTACCACACTAATGAAGGATATTGTTTATGTGGGGAAAAAATGGAGAGATAGGGAGTGGGACATATGGGAATCAGGTGGATGATTTATGTAAAATTAATATAATTTAAGTATCTTAAAATAAAATAAAAAGTATATTAAAAAATAAACTGTGTGTATTAAAATGTTAAAGTAAACCATTATTCTGTTTAAACACAAAACACGTTAATAAATACTTATATGACATCTGACTTCTCAGTGGAGATGAACATGTTATGCAAAAGAAAAAGTGTCATAAAAGGACCAAAATGATGGATTGAAGTACATGAAATCATGGAACACACTTGGAAAGTAATCACAATAAGTGTGATAGATGACCCTTATTATAAAAATTGATTTTAAAAATGAATACATTTATTCACAGCTTTATAAAAATGACAAAATTAATGGAAATATAATTTTAGGAAAACACTGCACACCTAAAAATTCTATATTTCTAGGTCATCAAATAAATGCTATATAATAAATATGAAACATATTTTCTGGTTATAATAGGAAAGACTTATGAGAGATATATTATCCAAAGCATGTGTTAGTATAAAATTTGCATTGTTCTTTATTCTTAGACTCTATTTTATTAAAAAAATTCTGGCCAAAATTATGCAATCCAGTCAAGGTTTGCAATTTTTAAAAATAAGAGTGCAAAAGGAAAATCAACCCAAATGTCTACAAAAGGAGCTGCAGTTAAATGAATTATGATTTATGATTATGAAATATCAGGTGATATGTAAGTAGATGCATGATGTGGCAAGTTGTTTTCAATATAATTCTGAATAGAAAGTGCAAGATATAATATAACTATATATTATGATTTCAATTGTCTAAAAATTCATATATACATAGAACATTATTCAAAGATCACACTTTAAAGATTACTATTGTTTATCTGAATTATGGGCTTAAGGACAATCTTTGTTTTCTTCTTTTATCCATTGTCCGATCCTATCTTTTCAAAAAATCAATATTTTGATTTTTTTAATCAGTAAAATGATTTTATAAAGACAGTTTTACTTTCTTATATCAAGTCTGTGCTCAAAATACCTCGAGTGAATGCTATTCTGAGTAGATTGGGTATGCTGGTCATTATTTTAAAAATCAGTGATAGTAGACACATCTTTCAATATAACTTATCTGTAAATTGAACATTGAGGGAAAAATATGAAGTAGTGACTGAATTGCCTACCTCTCTGTATCATTTGGCAAGAAGTTAATAAGTTCATTCCATGAAAAGGCATCTTCTTTGTAGAGAGCCCTTTGCAGTTAGAAATCATTTACCCATCAGGAATTAATGCTATACAAGTCCAACTATGTTTTTTTTACTTTATCATTTAGTACTCTTTTACCCTAAGTGATGATTTGAAAATATTTGCCAAGGTAGCTTTCCAAAGTAAATCTTCATTTGTGGCATAAGTTTATTTTTGATTTATGTACTCACATTATCCTGGGAATGTAGGCCACAAGCATTCCAGGAAAGATAAGAATTTCTTCATTCAGAGCATCCAAAATTTTGACTTCAAAGAAATTGATGAGGAGAAACCTAAACATTGAAGGACATCGTTTCCCAAGGGTCCTCACTATACGTTTGTCAGTCTTGCTTTCTTGGTTACCAGGTAAAGTATATTATGAAAGTGTATTGAACTTTGCTCTAACCTGATTTAAAGACCAGGACATAGCAAATTATTTTAAACCAGAATAATTAGGAAATAAAGGTACCATGAACCTAGCAACAAATCAAAATTCCCAGGATTATCAGGTCTCTGATGTCAGCACTTTTATGACTTTAATATCCCTGAACCAAGATTGGAGATCATTCTTTGGTTCCTCATAATTGAATTCAAATAGATTGAAAATTTAGAAACAAATAATTTCAAGCTCAGGAACCTCCAAAGTCTGTCCTTATTAACTCAATCCTGTATGATTACAAGTATATATTTAAGCATATGTTGTGCAGTCATAATGAGGATTTAAAGACACTCTAAGCATTCAGTTCCCAGATGGTTAGAATTAACAGCTTTAGTCAAGTTCACCTTGTTGTCTCAGACACTGTTTCTGTGATGTGACTTATAAACTGGATGTGATGAGAAAGGAAGCCTGACTCAGATGAGCTATGAATTGTTTAGTAGATTTTTTTCTTAAAGGAAGACAAGGCTTACTCCTCAGGCTGATATGACATGCAGTGGCTGAAAAGGAATGAGAGGTTGGGGAAAACAAAACATCTCCAACTTTCTTTCCTAATTTCATCTCCAACTGGTGACCTGCCTAAGCAAAATCTAGACATCTTTTTTTCTGGAATTTCTTGATGGCTGCAGGATAGAGGGAAATTTAAAAAGAAATTTAGATTAGAAACAAGGGCATCCATATCATGACTGTGCCTAAAGGATTATATACCTGTAAATCATGAGGATCAAACCCAGGGAGTTTTACTGAATGTTTTGATATTCCAAAGAAAGCTCATGGGAGTCCGGCAGGAGTAGACATGCATTTAATACTTATAGGACCAGTGGTGGCCTGCAAGGAGGTACCACATTGCCTCTCAGGGAATATGAGATTTTAAAGTCATTAGAGCAGAAGGGAATGTGTTAGTGTAGGGATCAGCCTCATATTTGAGAAGTTAAAGTTTAAAACTTTACATAACTCCCAGTTTTTGGAACATGTTTACCACATTCTCACCTCCAGGTCTAAGGATTAATTTGATGGCCAGTGCAACCCACTCCGTCACCCTATTTGACAATTAAGGAGGAGGAGGGGGAAAGGACATTCATTAAACCCTCACTCTACTGCAATGCCATTTCTACCTTCCATTTTACACATTAAGCTTCCATGACATCATCTGAGTGGTTAGGGCATTGGAGCTCTAATGCAAGAGGTCAAGCTCAGGAAGGGTGACCATAAATTTGATATTCCAGAGAAACCACATGGCAGCCCAGCACTGATCATGCCTTTATTACTCACTATTGCACACTTAACCCAGTGATTGGCAGCCTGGGGAAGCTCTACACAGCTACTTGGTGGTACAGCTTTATACAGAGAATACAGCAAAGGGGTGTATATGCATGAGCAATAAACAGCACATTTTTTTTGGCATAGATAATGGGTACAATGAGAACATGTACAGTTATTAATAAACTTGCCTATAGCCTATGTGCACAAATACAGGTTAGACATCTTGTCATCTTCTTACAGTCATTCCACCTGAGAAGGTCAGTTTGCTGGCTAGTTCAACCCCACATTTTCTAGAAATCTATACAAATAAATAGTGGGAGGGGAAGCAGGCATTCCATGTCCCCATGGGAGCATTACATCCATTCCATGACCCCATGGGAGCATTACATCCAAATTCCGTAAGTACAATTTAAAAGACAACAGAATAATATGAGTAACATATACTCAACATTGAACATCAATTTTTGGCAGTGAAATTCCACAATTTTGCATTTAACCATACCATATTACAGATTTCTTTTAGTTGTTTCATGCAGACAGGGGCAGATTATGTTGGTTTAACATTATATAAGTAACATTTTCATTAGTAGATTAAAAACAACCATGTCAGAGGGGATTTATGAGAAGGTTTCTATTACCATTTTCCCCTTCTAAATTCTCTGATTTTCCTTTTGTGACATTAAAAACTAGTTTAGTCATATAAAAGTCCACATAGTTAACTGACATTTTTTAAATAAACTGTGGTCATATACGAATGTTTTGGGTGACTCCTATTTCCCATGGGCTTAAGATTCCCAACCAGCAAGGCTGCACAAGCCAATACCATGGCCAAATGACCTCAGTTTTAACAATTTGAATGGTTTGAGGCCTAAGCAACAACAAATTATTATTGCTTTCCCTTTTAAGCTATAGGGAAGCTGACCCTTTAACCTGTAATCTTAATGCCTGCATCAGCCATGCTAATAGCATTTTAACTGGAGCAGGGGCCACAGCTGATGGTACTGAATTTAAATAGGTTAAGGCTGGATACTGCATTTTAGTCCTTTGTTGTAAAGATCTCTTATTGCCTTTTTCTGTTCCTTAAAAAGGCAACTTCTACTTTCTCTAAAAAATACTTTCTCCAAACAATATCCTGATTCACAGTCTATGACTGCATGAGGTGTCTAGTAAATGGTGTACCTCAGTCACTGTCAATTTGAGTTGGTACCCTTAATAGGGCACTTACACTTTCTAGGTAGAGAATAGTAGCCAGCTGGTTACAATAGTCCCATGGCATTGTCTGTGGAAGTGAAAACACAACTTCCCCTTCTGAGAGCAGAGGGGACTGATGTAATTCACTTGCCATGTTCCTACTACAGTTTGTGCTCAACTAATATGCCCCATCTGTTGAGGTAAGTGTCACAACCATCAGAGTGAGCATGATGGACACTTGTGGGTGATTTCCATGAGCTGCTGGTGAGTAACCTGCAACTGGAAATGCTGCCACAGAGTTTGGAAGCCATGATATCTGCTTTTCCTGTGGAGCTAATCTGCTGATTTTCAGGTCTCAGTGGTATGATTTGGACTTTTTTGAGGGCATCTCCCTCAACATTCCTGAGAGGGATGTTAGAGGAGTGGGTGGGGTCAGGATAGACAGTTCCCTGTCATTGCTGGCAGGTGTCTCAGATGTCCTTCCATAGATCTTTCCCCCACAGAAGGTGGCCTAAGACAGTCCATTGTTCCTGTTTTGTTTAATATCTGCATATCACCCCTGGATCGAGATAGCAGTCTTCAGAGTGACCAGAAAATATTGGGTTAGGCTCTTTACTTGCAACACGACATGATATGCTGCACATATTTGCTTCTCTAAAGGGCTATATATTGTACTTTGGCTCCTACAATTTTGATGAAAACCCAAGGGGTATTTGCTTAGAATGTTGCTTTTGCAATAAACTCCACCCAAAGTCAATATTGGTGCTGGCCACATCCAATTCACAGGATACATCAGTGTCCATCCCATTACTGCTTGAGGCTGTGTTATTGCCCTCTTCACTTCTTTAAAAGCAGCCTTCTGGGAGTGTCCCCCCCCATTCCCATGTACAACCTTTCCTAATTAACACATACAATGGTTTTAATATCTGAGCTAAATGATGGATAAAGTGTCTGCAGTATCCCAACAACCCCAGGAAGGCCATTAATTGTTTTGGAGTTTGTGGTGTGTAAAAACATTGTACATTAACAACACTTAAGAGATTGACAGAGCAGCAGGGACATTAGAGCTTGTTCCAATTGTTTGCCCATCCCAGGCTCTTAAGATACCATTGTCTCTGATGTTTCTTTTAATTCTGAAAAAGAATTACTGGTTAAAATAATATCAATATAATGAGATAGGTTTACAGCCACAGGTTCCCAGATCCTTTGCCACCAGGCCAAGAAAGATGGTTGGGCTATGCCTATAGACTTGGGGAAGCCCTGTAATATCCATTGTTAGCCTTCCCACATAAGATCAGTGAAGGCTGCCCTGATGGCCTAAGGAGATACTAAAGAAAGCCTTAGCAAGTTCTTAAAAAAATTGACAGTGACATAACTGGGTACTAATTTCTAGTAATAAACTAGCATTATTTGTCACTGCTGCATTCAGCAGTGGTGTTACTTTGTTTAATTCAGGATAATCTATTGTCAGGTACTTTGCAGCTACCCCCCATTGGCCACTCTCTTTATGTAGCCATAGGGCTGCTTCATCAGCAGAGGTGGGGCCAATCATATGAATGTGAGCTAAAGCATGTGGTTCTTGATTCCCAGGAAGAGAGGCTATTTCTGTGACAATCTCTAAACACTTCATTTTCAACTTATAACGTATCAAATAAACTTAACTATTTTATTACTTTACTTTTCACTTTTACACCTTTCCCATGATTACATTAACTAACAGTTATTTTTTCAGGAGTACAGGAAAAATATTTTCTCCATTATTTAATGAAAACCTAAAGTTCCCAGTGGATCAAGATTATCTTACCCCTACCACTACTTTAATATACAGATTGAGGTGGCCTTTGATAGCTTTCCTTGTTGTGAAGTTACATTTTGTTATTAACATCAATTCAGTTTCTATCTATTAACGGCTTCTTAGAATTAGCCATTTAAATATTTCAGTTTAAACAATGATTTTACAAATTTCTTATAACTATACATAACCATATAGACTATAGTTACTGCGTATCAAGACAAAATTCACATTTATAAAACACATTTCCTTACTTAATGCTATCTTCTTCAATACCTTCTACAACTTTCTATATTCATTCAAGCCTTGTCTTAAATATTTCCAGCCTGATTTTATGAAAAACAGCATCTTATCTTAGGACAAAAGACATTCCCTTTAACCAACTTAGCATTGGCTGTGAATTCACTTCCACAAACCTTTTAATTCTTTCTAAATCCATTTAAGTCTCATACCCCTCATTCTGTTCTGTGAAGGAAAAGTGTATTCATTTCAGTTAAGGAAAATCAATTAAAAATAATAAATATAATTAAAAAAATAAAAATAATTTTATTAGCCAAAAACTTTCAATTTTCATCTTCTTAAAGATTTAAAACATATAATGCTAATTTATTTTATTAGTATCAACACTCACTGACCAATATAAGGCTTATTTAAATTTTTTAGCCATTTGAATGGAGCTCTTTTAAGAATTTTCATTTGTTACTTTAATGTTACCATCTGGCAGTATCAAAAATATACACTGAACAAACAGACAAGCACAAAAAGAGTTAAGATACACCAACAGAAAAATAAATCTCACAAATTTGACTCATAATTCTTACTCCTTATGTTTTGTTGTCTCCAAGCTCTCCGTCATTTCATATCTCTGATTTTTACTGCTTTTAAAATCTCCTTTGGAGTCTGTGTTGCCTGTAATATGCAAGCTAGTTCTTGGAAACACTTTTATTAGTTATCAGTAACCAGTTAAGAACATTTGAAGAGTATAAATGCGGTTAAGCACTAATTTAGCAGTTTCATCAGACAGACATTTAACACATGTATTCTGGATTATTACTCTTTAGGAGGACACTTATACAGGCTTGAAGTTCAGGAGAAGCTATTCATTTAAAACTGAAAGTTCTTTTTAACACCCTGATGAAAATTCTGATGAAAATAAATAAGACTAAGACTTAAAACATTGTCAAAATATCATTGACTCTTCCACAGTTTACACAAGTATTATGAGATTTCAGTTTTGTAATATATTTTTAACTGAAGGCTTTCAAAGGATCCTAGCATTTTCTAGTTTGTTTCTTCTTACTTTCCAAGAGTTTTCCAGTTCAAAATTACTAAACTTTAACAGCACTAATTTTATCAATGTTGCTATCCAGGCCCAATTAGAATTAGCAAGGAAACAAAACAAAAAACATTAATGTTTTAAAGATGTTCTTTTTTCCATCATTTTAATTCTATCAGCTTTCACTAGCCCACAGACACATCATTCAGGCAGCAGGGGATTTGCAGAGCTGCTGCCAGTATGTTGTCCTTATCTCTTTTAACTCTTAAGCAGATATTTTCTTACAAGCATGGTTTCATTGATATGTGCCCGGTTTAGCACTCCTTTCTTGTGTGAGATGTTATATCTATGATTTAGCCTTCCTTTGCACAAGTGGTTTAACATGATTTAAACATTATTTTATAGTTTCTACATCTGAATCATTATCTCTTTCTTATCTAGTTCCTTAGAGAGACTTGTCACTAAATGCAGATCTCATTCTAATTTAATTATTCCTCTAATCACTGCATTTCCACTTTAGCAGCTAATTGTTTATCTTTGTCTCTTGTAAAGCAGTGAGAAGTGCTATGCAACAGAAGAAGTCAGAGCACCTTGCTCTTTTTCCTTTACATACATATCCTCAATTTTCATTTCCAGCTGTCTTATCCCTTGGGTGTATATGGGGCATCTCCCAAATCTCAAATGGGCTCCCAATTATCTATTACTTGAGCAATCTCATACCACATAGAGGAATGGGGCCACTTCAGGATTTCCCCCCAGATTTCCCAATAAACAGCAAGATTTCCCCTGAAGATTTCCTAATGAAGGATGGGATTTCCCCCACAGACTTCCCAATCAAGTGTGGGATTTCTCCCATAGATTTCCCTGTCACTGGCATGCTCTTCACAGCAGTGCTACCCTTAGGAGTCTCTAGAATATCCTGTCAACTATGCCAATTTTAACACAGGAAGGTCAAGCCCAGGGAGGTTGACTGAATATTTCAATATTCCAAAGAAACCACAGAGGAGCAGACATGCCTTTAAAACTTACAGGACCTGGTGGCAGCCTGCCAGATGTTACCACACAACCACCTCAGGGGAGAGGGGATTATAAAGTCATTACAGCATAGAACAATGGGTTAGTGTAGGGAATAGCCTCAAATTTGAGAAGTTAATGTTTAAAGATTTCTTGATTGCCCAGTTTCAGGAACATGTTTACCACACTCTCAGATATATGCCTAAGGATAAGGTTGCTTACTAATTCAACCCACTCCTTCACTATTTTTTTGACAAATAAGTAGAGAGAGGGAGAAAGGGTATGAATTAACCCCTCAATAACAAAGATATGAACCTGCATTTCTTCAAAGTAAAAAGCAATTTGAATTCCATCCAGTAGTTTACTCATGCGAAATACTGAAATATGGGATGAAATGCTTGGAGATACCCTAGATGGTCCTTTAAGAATGCTTCCAGGTCCACTAAGATGTTGTTAAGAAGTTAAAAGAAAGAAAAAATAAAACAACAACCTGTGACCTGTCGGTATCATATCCTGTCAATGTAAACTTTCTATGCTTTATTATTTTAGTTGAATAAAAATAAAACACTCTTCCTTTTGAAGCCCAGCTTCTTCCTGATCTCAGCTGTAGGCTGGCATAGGGCTTGTCTCTTAGGGCTTCCTATATCAGTCTCAACTTTCTGTAAGCTATCAGACAAATGGTCCATCTCTCCCCAGGACTTTAGCTGTTTGAGCCTTCTCCATTCAGTCACATGGAAGGATCAAATAAGACAATGTTCTCTCCTTTTTGTGTGTTCTTGTATCTGTACATGATGGTCATGTAGTGCAGTGGTCTGCAGATGGCCATGTAGAAGTCAGAGACCACCTCTCTGAGTAAGATCATTTCAATGTCTCTGAAAAAAATGGTATCTGTATGTGTGAATGTGAATTTATATCACATCCACCAAGGGGGTAATGAAACAACCTGAGTCACACCTTACTGGTGTGGTCAAATGAAAAAAGCCATAATCTTAACAGATAATTTAAGCAAGGTCACCTCAGCTGAATTTATTATAATTAAAGGGTGTTACACCCTGAGGAATAGATTACTTTACAAACACAATTTTTCTCTTTTGGGGATTCATAAAATATTCTCAAAATGCCACAGCTAATATTGTGTGGACTCACTAATATGAAATAAATATGATAAGGATTCTCATGGAGGTAAACTCTAGAGTACAGGTTACTAGGAGATAAAATGTGGTTTGAGAATGGGAGTTGATGATTAATGTATGTAGAATTTTAATACAGTTTATTTTAAAGTGTGAAAATGAAGAGTTGATGGTAACACATTATCATGAATACAGTAACACAGATGATTTATAAATATGATTGTGGCTGAAAAGATTAGTTTGTGGACATAAATGTCATTTAATAGGAAGCTAAAGATTAATCTATGGACAATAACATACTGATTACAGTGGTGTTTGAAGACTGGTTAATAGTACAAATATAAGCATGTTCTATTACACAGTGTTAGAAATATGGTGATACATGGGAAATTACAACTAATGAAATTATGGACAATCATTAAGAGGAATATTGTAATATTTTTGCAGCAATGGCAAAAATGATACCATATCAATTCTAAGAGTTAAAAATAGGGATATAAGTGGGGATGGGGTTTTAACTTTTGGAGTAATAAAAGCATTCTAAAATTGACTGAGGTGATGGCAGCACAACTCTGTGATGAAAATGAGACCCTTTGTCCAAGGCATGGGACTGGATAAACACAGTGAATCCTTTGGTGGATGATGGACTGTGGTTAACAGAACAAATATGAGAATGTTGTCACATGAACTATAGCAAATACATAATAATAATACAGGGTATTAATAATAGGGTGAGTTTAAGAAAAATATTGTCAAATGTAAAATATGGATTATGGTTAGTAATAATATTTTGACTATGATTTTTTACCATCTGAAACAAATGTTCCACAATAATGGAAGGTATTGGTGTTCGGGTAATGGGAGTCCTGAATGCTATGCATGTTTGTTTTGTAAGTTCACAACTTTTACTGTACACTTGTTTATGTATGTTCATGTATGCATTATACATTTCCATGAAACTTTAAATTAAAAAAATAGGACGTATGTTTATAAGAAAAGGATGAGTTGGTGGGATTACTGGAAGGATTTACTTTAACCCAAACCAAAATTGGCACAGATGTTTAATTCTCCAGGAGAATAAAGGGTGGATAGAATATTTTGTCAGATAAGATTATAATTTATATTTGTTTAAGAAAGTGTTTCTGGTCTATGCATTCCACAGAAACATCTCTTATGTACAGAATTGGTAGATAATCATTTAATAGAATCTTTCACTGATGCTCATCAACCATTCTTACTTAGAATCCTCCGTATAGACCACAGAGATACTCGTAGTCTTTAAATAAAGTATTTCCCTATGCACAAAGGGAAAAATAGGATTAACAGAAGAAATTGATTCAAGAATTTTGGAACAGAGGGTGTTAAGACTGAGAAGGGTCCAAACAAGAAAATGGGTGTGGCTAAAATACTTTTGCAATATGTCCACCCCTAACACACAAATTACTTCTGTTATAATTGTTACTTTCTCAACTTTAGAGGACATTCCCAGTCTCCTTGGACTCTATGGGAATACCACATAATAACACAGAATTTTTCATTCTGGAGCACTTCCAGAATATGGAAATACAGAGAATTCTCTTTGTGATCTTTTTTGGTCACTTATGTGCTCACATTTGTGGCAACATACTCACTGTGCTCACCATCACTTCCAGCCACCCCAACCCTTGACAGTTCCCATGTATATCTTGGCCAACTTGTCCTTTATTGGCACTTGCTACTCTTCCTCTATTGCTTCTAAATTTATTGCTAACTCCATGTTTGAGGGGAAAGACAGCATGATTTAGTTTAGGCCCATTTTTTTCAGAGACATTGAAATGATCTTACTCACAGAGGTGGCCTCTGACTTCTACATGGCCATCTGCAGACCACTGCACTACATGACCATCATGAACAGACATGTCTGTGCTCTGCTGCTGGAGGTAGTATAACTAGGGAGCTTCCTCCAATCATTGGTTCAACTTCTTTTCATTCTTCAGTTGCCTTTGTGTGGAACTATCACTTCATCTCCAACTTGTACCCTTTGTTCAAGATTGTCTGCACCAAAACATATGCCATTGATCTGCTCGTGGTCACCAGTGGTGGTGGGCTCTCCCTATTGAACTTGCTCATGCTGGCTCTTTCCTATAATGTCATCCTGTGCTCCTTGAGGTACCACAGTTCAGAGATGATATGCAAAGCCTTCTACACCTGTGGAGCCCACTTCATTGTTGTTGCCATGATTTTTTGTGCCCTGTATATTTACTAATTATGTATAGACAAAACAAGCCAGTCTTGACTTATGGTATTCTGACATCCATGTTGAATCCATTCATTTATACTCAGAGAAATAAAGAGGTAAATAATGTCACCTGACTGTTCTTCACACCATTTATTAATTTTGGTGCATAATGAATGATAAAGCATGTAATAAATGACTGCATTTTTTAAAATAGAACAATCCAAGGCTCATTTAATTGAATTAAATAATCTTTTCTCATCTTGTCCATCCTTTTTTCTCCAATGATTTATTTTAGACTCTTCACAGTAATTACATAACTTGATTTCCAAAAACTCTATGAAAAAGCTATGGCATGAATGATTACTGTCCTTATGTTACAGGTGAGGAAAATGTGTCTCCTGATGTGGTTAATGGATTAGTCAAGATTACATAGCTTTGAAGTGCCTAAACCAAAACTCAGAGTTATTTTTTCTCTATTGTAATGATCTTTAAATAAAAATTCATGTAGAAATCATTTGGATCTGTGTGATAATTAACTTGGTAGTACAAATGTCAGATAAATACAATGTAAATAAAATAACCTGATTCTTAACCATGTATGGCAGCACCAAGTGCATCCAGGCCGAGCCTTTAGTCTTTCTCAGACATTGTATGGCCTCAGTGCAGGTGCAATATTGTAGCAGACATGACAAGTGCTCTGCCTCTGCAGGAGCAACCCAAGTTTGAATTTGATTTCCAACATGTATTAGTGACATAAAATTGAATATGTGACCAAACCTCTAGAAGCTTCCTGTGATGGTTAGGCTAAAGTGTCTACTTGGCCAGGTAATTGTGGCCAGTTTTTGGTCAATGAAGCACTGGGATAACTGTAATATAAGGACATTTATGGGCTTTAATCATCTGTGAGCTTACTGCATAGATGGATGATTACATCTAAGATCAACCTGGGATATTGTCGTTAGCAATGAGTGATATTTTATCTAATCAGTTGAATGCCTTAAAAGGGCAAGTGATTTCAGCATTTAGAGAGAATTTCTCAGCTCATCTTTGGACAACCAACGTTTCCTAGAAACTCATCAATATCTTTCATTGTGCTTTCATTGGAGCCCCTGGTCTGCAGCCTCCCTGCAGAACCTGGCTTTCTGTATCCCCATGGTCATGTGAGAGAATCTTATAAATCTCATGCTATTTACAGATATTTTCTGTTGATTCTGTTTCCCAAAAGAACACTGAATAATACACCTTCAATGCCCCTCTTTAAAGGAAGGATAAAGGTAATACATAGTTCAATGTGTTGTGAGAATTAAATTAGATAATCTAGGTAAAGTTCTTAGTTCAATTTCTGACACAAAGTAAAGTAAACAACAACATATTTCTGCTGGTATTCTTATTTAAGTCTCATAAATAAATTTTTCCATGATAATCTTTTGGTTTCCTATCTTTATTAGTTTTGAAATCTATGCTGCCCTCAGAGTAGAATAATTTACTTTCATTTCCACTGTGACTGTGAAGTTCTTTCATGAATAACAAAATGAAATAGGTCATGTTTTTGAACTAATCCTTTCCTGTGGGTATGGGGCCCTTTTGATTGGGCAACATTAGTGATGTAAGACTCAATTTGAGTCTCTGCTCTCTTACTGGAGCTATATATAAACAAAGACACATATATGGAAAGATAGAGAAGGAAGCCACCATTTTGATCATGCAATGGGAGAGAGAGGACTGCAGGGAAACCGAGAAGCCCAGATGAGGCTGAGAGATGTACCAGATTCTAGAATCAGCTGAGCACAGAGGAAATGGAAAGAAGCCCCTGAGCAGTTGGGCCCATGGAGCATTTCAAGACTGAGGAGATGATCCCTGCTATATGCTTGATCTTCCACAGCTGAACTTGGAAAGAAAGCAGGGCAGCCAAGATTGAGGGAGGAGGCCTTGAAAGAAACAATGCCTTGTCACCCACAGCTGAGCTCTAGGAGACAGTAGATTCTGGAGGGTAAGACAGGGACTTCAGCAAAGATTGACCACCATCTTACTTCACCATGTGGCAGGACACTAGGATCGCCAGTAGCTGGTTTTGGTTAGATAGCTCCTCTGATGGTTCTTTGATTTATATGTTTCACATTATTGGAACTGTAAGATTTTCCCCTAATAAAATTACCATTATAAAAGCCAACCTGTTACTGACACTTTGCATTGGAAACCCTGTGACAAACTAAGACAGCTACTAATGCAAAGTGGCATTTACTATTAATTTTCCTAACTCTTTCTGTTTCAAACTCCAAGGGATTCTATTACTCTAGATTCTGAAATATATGCCCATATTCATTCTAACTTTTTCATTGTTGTATAAAATCTAACCATATCCCTTTTGTGGTTTCACCCTTGAACATTGGAGACTCCCATAATTAAAAATAAATGAATTCTCTATACAAAAAGGATGGGAGATGTACACAGTTGTCAAGGAAAAACATGTATGACTGATGGGTCTTGGGCTCAGTCCTATAAGAAAACATGAAGTCATTTCAGAGTTTTAAAATAAAATTAGATTCTTTAAATACTAAATGCAAAAATTCATTTAAAAATTATTAGAATATAATATTTAAGAATATAGTCATGTAATAAACATTCTGAAAGGAGACAGAAAGAACAAAATGAATTGACAAATATGGCCATTTACTAAACAAAGAGTTTATAAATGACAAAAACACACCATGAATGAAGCTAAAGTAGCAGACACTTCATAACAGAAGATATTTTCTAATACATATCAGTCAAATATGCAGAATGTATTAAGCACTTTTACAAATAAGATGTTTATCAACCAATAGATGTTTAGGTAAATATATGAACAAGAAACTTACATTTTATGTGAATATTTTAAAAGTTGCCCAACCTCAGAAGAAACCAGGAAAATTCCAATTATATTAACAATGAGATGCTATTTTTACATAATAGTTTGGCAATGACTAAAACAGCTCACAAACTCAAGTATCGTCAAGGCTGAGAAGTGGCAGGTTTTCTCACACATCGCTGGAAGTAGTATAATCACCATGGAAAGGTAGTTGTTGGTATCTCAAAAATAAAATAAAATAAAAATATTAATTTTGATTAGCTTTTAGGTATCTCCTTATAGAAATCCTCATATCTGTGTACATGGAGATACATATAAGGATATTTACCATATAATTGCTAGTATTTCAAAAATGGAAGCGATCAAATATTTATCAATAGGCAAGCCTGAAATAAAAACTGACATATATGATGGATTACTGTACAGTATTTAAATGAAGTTTAAAGCTATTTATTAAGAGATGTAACTTGAAAACAAATGTTGAGTGTACAAGTTGCTGAATTATGTCTCTAACACAATAACATTAATAGAAAACGAAAACACAAGAAACAAGATTATTTGAGTTTGAGTGAGTGTGTGTAGGTGAAGCCAGGTGATAATTTTAAAGGATTGGAAGAATACTATTCAATTCACACTATTGTTTCCTGGCAATGGTGAATAAAAGAGAAGAGCAGGCTTTTGTTTTTATTTTTACATTCTAATTTTTAAAGGACAATATAGTCATATATTATGTTGCATAATTATAAAAGGAAAAATGAACTGATTATATACAAGAAGCATACATGCTAAACTTCAGAATAGTTGCTTATTAATGGTAAGACTGCGGTGCTTATTTTTCTCTTCATTGTATTATTATGTTTGTTTTTTTGTTTGTGTTTTTGAGGTACTGGGGCCAGAGTTTGAAACACAGACCTCATATGTGGGAAGCCAGAGGTCAACCACTGAATCACATTGGTTCCCCTAAGTTGTTTTTTTCTTTGTTTGCTTGGTTGTTATTTGTTTTCTTTGTTTGTTTGTTTTTAGTAGGCACCAGAACTGAACCCCAGAACTCTGATGTGGGTAGAAGGTGCTTAGCAGCTAGAGCAACATCTGATCCCTCATATCTTTTTAAACTTAAAAGTGAGACAATTGTGGATTCTTTTAGAGCTATTCTAAATGAAGGTAATCTGATGATGTTCCCTCCTGGCCCCCTAAATTCACCAGGCCCTACATATTTATCTAATCTGGACTTAGTTTGATGAGGGAGAAGTGGAAATTATAGGAAAAACATAATGACTGATAGAGTAGAGTTCCTGGAAGCAATGACATGGGAGGGGTCTAGAGGGAACATTGGAAAACTGACATTTTTCAGTTTTGAAAAGGATAAGAAATCAAATTAAGTGCTCTGCTGACATCTATGAAGGGTGTACAATGTTCCAGCAACTTCCATTATTTTTGAGTTGATGTGTTTTCCAAAAACTTGCATTTACTTCTCACTGTTTAAGGAATTAAGGAATCATTTTTCCTTTTTTACAGATGAAAGGGTGGAGAGAGATGACACAACTTGCTACCAAGACTGATTAATGATAGAGACAAGATGATAAATCAGCCCAATTTGATCTAAATCTCTTAATCAATGACTCAAAGAATCTGACTATTTCTGAATCTCTTAGTATTTCATTATGTTCCTAGTATGGAGTCTTTCTATAATCCAGAATTCTGAACATTGTTTTCCAGTTCCATCACTCAAATTTGTTCTTACCTCACTGGTACGATCCTGTAACAACCATATTATTTTCAGAGTCTACTTTTCCTTAGTGTCTAAAATCAGACTTTAATGTACAGATATTTTCTGCCTTAAATATACAAGCCTTGTCACCTGCATTTCTTCTTCATCAGTCAAATATTCTCCCAATAATTTTTGGAGACAACTGTATCCTACAAGAAATGGTGGTGATCCAATTTTTATCAAGTATATTTGCATGCAAATTTTCACTTCTTTGGATTATAAATTGTAAAAATATTTTACTACTATGGTGAAAGAACATGTAATACCTCTTAAGCTTAAACAGGTGAAAGGAAAAAAGCGTATTTTGATGCAAGTACTTCTTGAAGTTTCTTTCCCTATTATTGTAAAACTATTTAATATAAAGATGTTTTGTTAAATATTTATGTTGATCTGTTCCATATCCACAATCAGGGCTGTATTGCAGTATTTATGACCTGGGTATCCTGTTTTCATGGGCCCAATTCCTTCATAAAAACACACAAAAAATATTTCATTTCACAATAAGTTGAAACATTTCATAGATCCTTGAAATTTTCAAGGACTCTAGACACTATTAGTGTATATTGTGTATAATGGATGTTGGCCCTGCCCATTATATGTAAGTTCCTAAAAAAAAATTATCTGGTAAGTATCAAGAATATCCCAAGTTTAATCAGTTCAGAGGGGAAAGAATATCTATAAAATATTAAAATCATTGCTTTCCCAAATACGCCAATCACAAGATTTATTGATCATTTCTTTTCATAATTTAATCCCAGAGCTTCTTCATGACATTTTTAATACTGCATTCCTGAGGGTATAGATTAAGGGATTCAACATAGGAATTATGAGTGTGCAAAACACTGTCAGAGTCTTGTCAGCAGGGAAGGAAGGCATAAGTCTTAGATACAGGAATGAAGAAGTTACAAAGAATAAGATGATGACAATGACATGAAAGGCACAGATAGGGAGAGCTTTGAAATGCCCTTCAGAGCTATGAATCCTCAGGGAGCACAAGATTAGGATATAGGAAGCAATTAGCATTCAAAAAACTGAGTAAACACTGTGACCCACTATTGGCAGCAATCAGGTGCCCCAAAGTGTGTGTCTGTGCAGGCCAGCTCCAGGAGAGACAGCAGATCACACATAAAGTGGTCTTTGACATTGGGGTCTCAGAATGGTAACTGGATCATCAAAAAACTCTGGATTCTTCCATGAATGAACCCCAAAATCCAAGCCATCCTCAATAGGAGTCTACATACAGGTCTGCTCATGATGGTCATGTAGTGCAAAGGCTTAAGATGGCCACATAGTGGTCCTAGGCCATCACCATTAGAAAGATGCTCTCAGTTCCAGAAAAGAAGTGTTCAACAAAGAGCTGAATCATGCAACCATTGAAGGAGATGGTGTTTTTCTGGGAGATCAGGTCTAAGATCATTTTGGGTGCTATGGAGGAAGAGAATAAACCATAATAATGTACAATTAAGAGAGAAAATAGTACATGGGTGAACTCAGGTCTGGGCTGATGAAGATGGTGAATGAGATAAGTAGGTTACCTGCCAGTGTGATCAAATAGGTATTCTGTTGTAGACGTATTGTGATTCAAGTAATGGAAGAAATTACAACATTGAGGTGGAGCCAGTGACCACTGGACACTTTCTGGGCAGGGAGAGGGAAAAGCAGTTGTAATACAGGGGCGTTTTCAGGACTTGGGAATTATCCTGAGTGACATTACAATGACAGATAAAGGCCATTTTACATCAGCATATAACATGCAGAACTGTGTCAACAGAGTGTGGTCTGCAATATGAACTATGGTCCATGCTTAGTGGCAAAGCCCCAGGCTGTGCATATCCATTGCAGGTGATGTGCCACACTAATGAAAGATGTTTATGTGGGATGTTATAGGAGGT
>JAQZBX010045779.1:0-20945 GCA_029593785.1 Cabassous unicinctus | reverse complement strand
TGTAGAGCAAGTAAGATCTTGTGGACCACCTCCCCAGCTTCCCAATGGGGAAGTTAAGGAGGCAAGAAAAGAAGAATATGGACACAGAGAAGTCGTAGAATATGATTGCAATCCCAGATTTCTAGTGAAAGGGCCTAAGAAAATCCAATGTGTTGATGGAAAATGGACAACTTTGCCTATATGTATTGGTAATGTATTTAAAATATTAATACATAAATGCACTTTTTGTTTGTGTTTGTGTAGCTGTATGCATTATGTTTTAAAGATAAACATATCTTTGTGAAATTTGCATAGAGGAAGAAAGAACATGTGGAGACATACCTGAACTTGAGCATGGTGATGTCCTGCCCTCTGCCCCTCCATACCACCATGGAGATTCAGTGGAGTTCAAATGCAGAGAAAAATTTACACTGATTGGACACAGATCATTTACATGCCTAAGTGGAATGTGGACCCATCTTCCTCAGTGCATTGGTGAGAATACACTTCTCAAACTGACATTTAATAGGGTTTAATATTTTTGTTGTAAAATGCTTTCGTAACCATATGTTTGAAATTTAGAGATGTTACTGAAAATGTCTGGTCTTATATTAATTATAATGAATCCAAAATAAGTGTGAAATACATTTCACTTATAGATGGTTTTACGGCACAAAACAAAGCCTCCATCAAAGCTTGTAAATATGATCCTTTCTCTGTCTCAAATGCAGCAGAAAGAAATTAATGTGAAGAAGGATGAGTGGGCCACAGGCCGTCTTACACATTAGTATAACTTAGTGTCATGAGGCAGTGTGAGTTGGGCAAGGACAATTAAGACTCATGGACTTCCCTTTATAGGTGAATCTTCCTACCCCTTTGATGACCAAATCTTTGATGGCTCTCTGAAAAGGTCTTCGGGGCCATCATTCACTTATCCCTTGGAGTAAGTTCTTTTTTAAAATTTTCCTGGACTTCCATTCAAAGAGAGCCCTGGATATCCAGTCTTATCCATTCCTCGACATTAATTTTCCTAGGAAAATTTAGAGCTTAGACTTAAGCATGGAGAAAACAGATTAGTACCCATTTTGTTCACTGCTGTATTCTCAACACTCAGAAGAGGGGCTGGCACATAGGAGGCATTCAATAAGAATTTCTTAAATGAGTCAATACATGTTATTGCTCATTAATTCTTATGTTTTGGCTAAACATATTCCTTTCAATAGCGCTAAACATATTCCTGTCAATGGTACTGCCACATTTTCAAGACCCAGCTTCACTTTTGTCCTCTTCTTTCTCCACAAATGATTTCACCTCATTCCTTATTAAGGAAAAACCCAAGTTTATATCAGGTTTAAAATCTCTCAAATTTTTATCCTAACCTACACCAAAATCTTTGCTGCAATTAATACTTCTTCTGATCTCAGAATTTTCCTTCATAAACTTCATCCTCTACCTATATTCAGCATGCTGTCACCTAGGAGATTTGAGTTATATTACATCTATGATAAGCCTTATACATCAATTTTCTTCTCTTAAAGTTTATTTTTACTTGCTTCTCTTGTGGCTTCTTTATTCTCCTCAATATTTATTTTTCTCCTAAAAACAAAGAAATCCATGCAGAAACCAATCAATCATATGACAAGGTAGGTTCAATCAGCAGTGCATCCTTCCCTTGGCTGTACACCCTTCTCCAGTCACCATCACTCAGAGAAAAACGGCCTTTAACTCCCTCAACACTGAACCATGTCATAGGACATTCCTTCTTAAAACAGTGTTAATGCTCAAGCATCTAGTTTGTTTTGATACAGCATCCTTTATCCTTTTTCAGGGTTGCATTACAAAATCATTATTTTCTTTAATGAATTACTTCACTTTCCTTTAATCTGTTTGACCTCATTCAACTCTGCTTTTCTAGTTTGTAACAAAAAATGTTATCAAAGCCTACATTGATATTTTATCAAATACAAAAGACCTACATCTTCATTGAATATTTGAAATATATTTTTATATAACAGTCTTCATCTTCCATATATTAACCAATAAAAGAAGCAGCAAAGAATTATTATTACTGCATTATAGTAGTCTTGCATTATAGCGTGATCTGCTGTATAATGCCTTCTCAAAGACTCTAAGATTACATGTAGGAAACCGGTCATGACTTTTTGCACCTAGTTTCTTATTCCATTTATCTGTCTCCTTTTTTCTACTGATCATATGAAAGATTTGCTTAAATATTCACATTCTGTACAATAAATCTTAAGGTATATTTTCTCATTATGTTTCATTATCTTAATTGAAAAAATTATTTAAACTAACAGCTTCTCATAGCCTATTCCTACAAATCATGCTTTAGTGTAATGTTTTATGGTTATAGAATAAAAAACAAAGTAGTCATATAGAGATGAGAAAACTAATGAATGTGCACAGCTCCAAATATTGGGTTGTGAAATTTAGTTGTGTGATGACTGTTCACTAAGTCTGTCATCCTAAAAAGTAAATCTCTTATGCTCTTCAAATTACCTAAGGACAAAATGTCCTTATGAGAATTATTATTTTTGGTATTTCAAAGTCTTATCTTCATATTTAATAGGCCATTTCAAGCAAAATGATCCAGAATAACTTGATCAGTGGAAATTATAGGAATTAATCATGATTTCATTATACTATTGAATCTACACCTATTTTATATAGTAGTTGTTTGGATTCTTTATAATTAATCTTTTAATGGGAATATTTTCATTTTATAGCTACAGACCAACTTAAGAAACGTAAATCATCAAAATTAATTGCACGTCAGGCAAATCTATCAGAATTGCCAGAGTATGACCATAGCACCAACTTAAGTTACAAATGTAAAGGAAAATCACTATACGGACAATCAATCTGCATAAATGGAATGTGGGATCCTGAAATAACCTGCACAGGTAAGTTTTTTATTTCATTGCTTTAACAAATTCATTCTATTTCTTCTTAGCTTATAAAAGAGGTATCTTTGTATCCTTTTAAATATAACTTTATTATTTCAAATACTTTTCAAGCTGAAGAATAATTTAGATATAGCTAAAACATTATTTCTAAATACTAATTGTATCCTGTACATTAGTTAGCTCTATAACAAACCACCCAGAAACTTGGTAGATTTAAATTCACATCTGTGTACTAGGTATGGTCATTAGTATTGGAGTCTCATAGCTTCTCATTCCTTTGATAAGACATGTATGTATCCTCACCTATAACTCTACAATACCTATACCTCTACCTATACTTATGCTTACATGCACACACTAAACTTATACCTATGCCTGTAACTATTCTCTATCTGTATCTTTCTCTCATCTGTCTATCCATCAAACATCATCTAACAATTATCTATCAATATACCACCTAATCTATCAATTATCAATAATCTATTTATAATCTATCTATCATCTATCTCTTTCTCTGTCTTTCTATCCATATTTATCTTCAAAACCCGGAGTCATATTTACACTTCCAATTCCAACTAAATATCACAGGGTTCAATCTAATCTCTCCACTATTCATATTTGTAATACTCTTCTCCAACTGTGGGAAAGCTTACTCCATTATGCTTGATATTTTTAAACAATTTATGGAAGCCTAGAATATGCAGAAATTAGCTTCATACCAATAGAAATGTAAACCTACTATATGCAGTTCAACATGTGTATAGTTATTTCTTTGGAAGCAAATAATTTTTACACCTTGGGATGTATGTACATTCTTCTATGTTGCCGTCTAGGAGCTTTGTAGTTTTAGCATTTACTTTTAGGAATAGTATCTAGCTAATATTAACTTTTTAGTATTAAGTAAAGTGGTTGATATATTTTTTTCTAATTTGGTAGACAGTTATAGCTACTTGCATGGGAAAGACTAAAATGAAATTAATCTACTATTGGACTGTTGGTTTATTCTTCTACTCTTTAGGCAGTCTCTTTGACTGTTTGTCTATCTTTTTGTCCAAACCACATTGCTTTAATAGCTATGGCTCTATTGTAAGTCTTGTATTCTGGTGTATGTTCTTTGTGTTGTTCAATATTAAGATACTTTTAGATATTTTGGTGTTTGATTTTCCCTGGCTATAATAGATACAGAAGAAAAAATTCATGAGAACATATAGTAAATTATTCCCCAAAATTTAAAAACAAAAATGAGATAGAAAATGTTTTTGGTAAAATCTAAAATTCCCATATAAACTTAAGCATAGATAGAAAAATCTGATGATATTATAAAGAGTAGTATCAGATTGATTATCAGCTAAATCTAAGTCTTCCCATTGGGAGTACATCATCTGAGGCTTTTAATCCAATCCCAATATATTCAATCATGGATATCTGTAAGAATGGCCTGATACCATTTTTATTTAGTGTCTGATATTAAGAATTTGTAAATCAGTTAAAGCATACTAATGGCTAGAAATAATCAAACTAGGTTTTACATAATTTGTACAATTTTCATCACAGAAAAATTAAAAGGAAGAAGCTTCATGGGAGACCATGAGAATATAAACCCTAACTGATAATATTAGTGTTATACAACCAAAAGGTATTACATATATAAATATAGAGCATAATAATCGGTAAACATTTATGGCATATTGTTACTGAATTTATAGTTATTGAAAATTATCTTTTAACATTTTTATCTTCTGATTTTTGATCAAGCAATTTAATTTTAATATTTTTAGAAAAAAAAGTCCAATTTTGCCCACCTCTACCTTAAATTCCTAATACTCAAAATATGACAACTACAATAAATTATCTGGATGGAGAAAAAGTGTCTATCCTTTGTCAAGAAAATTATATAAATCAGGATGGAGAAGAAATTGTGTGCAAAGATGGAAGATAGCAGTCAATACCACGCTGTGTTGGTCAGTAGTTCATACTTGCTTTATAACAGTCTTTCAAAATGAATTTCATATACTTCTGGTCTTTGCTTAAATGAAGATGAAGACATTTCTCTATATCTATTACACCTTATCTTGAAGAGTAAATTACAATTTAGGTACCTAAATCAGTCACCTTTCTTTTACTTCTACTGATAAACGTATTCAGGGATAAGAAATTGGAATATTATTTAAGTATGAGATAAAATTTTTGTTTATGCATAGATCACTCCTCATGATAAACAGGACAAGAATGAAGGAAGATATCAAACAAATAATATTTGTTTATATTACCTCAGTTTTAAAACCTCCAATAATATTTGATTTTCCTTTTCAATTTAAACATTATATTGTGATTGACACTTTGATCTCTGTATTTTATCTAGAAAAACTTCCATGTTCTCAACCACCTCTTATAGAACATGGACACATTCAATCCTCAAGATTTTTAGAAAGAAGTGAAGAAGCAGCCAACCCTAGCAGTTACAGCCATGGAACTAAATTAAGATATTCCTGTGAAGATGGTTTCAGGATATCTGAAGAAGATGGGACAACATGCCACATGGGAAAATTGAATTCTATACCTCACTGTGTAGGTGAGTACAGTATGCAGAACTGATATTCTGTTTTCAGTGTTATTCATTACAAATAATGAATTGTCATCAAAGTCAAGAGGCAGCATCATTTAGATTAATGCATATGTATTTATATGTCAATATAGAAATCATTGTATATCTACTATTAAAAGCAATTTTTACCATGTATTTTTGATTCCTTGCAATATGATAGTACTTTTCTTGGCTCCTTATCTTCAATCTGTTTCCTTTTAACAGTTATGGGAAGTTAGAGAAGCAATAGTCATCTCTCTCATAAATGTATTGATATTTTGGTGTAAGCTTCTGCTCAGATTGTGACAGAGGAACAGACACCCGAATGATGGTTTTAGGGAGACGTTTTGCACCTCCTCTGTGAAGTGACAGTAGTCACTGTGTTATCAGTTCTTTTCAAAGAAACCTACTAAGTATAACAGCCTCTACATAAAATTACATTTTAGAATTAGTGATATGGATTTATTATTTCAATTTTTTTTAGGAATTCCTTGTAAGCAGCCACCTCCAATTCCTCATGGTGTTCCTCCTCCAAGGTTAGACAGTTACCAACATGGAGAAGAAGTTACATACGACTGTGATGATGGCTTTGGCATTGATGGACCTGCTTCTATACAATGTTCAGGAGGAAAATGGCCAAATCCACCAGCATGCAAAAGTACAGTGTGTTTAATTTTATTTTCTAGATGATAGATATCTTCTATTCAAAGCATTAATGGTTTAATTACGAAGCTAAGTAGTAACTTTAGAATTTCACAGGTAAAATTCTCTGCAAAATTCTCTGGAAAGTTCTGGGTTCTGTTAGAGAACAATAGCCTTAATGATAAGAAAAGTTTGTCAACATGAGCGAAATTATTTCCTTTTCACATCCTCTTGTGTGCACTTCCAGCATCCTCTGCTATACGTTTTCAAACTGTTCAACTCTTTTCCTGAAAGCAAAGCTGGTCTCCTTCATTAATCTCATTATTATTTACTGTGTTATTATTTTATTAATCCTGTCCTTATAAATATATAATTTTCCAAAATATTAAAAATAATTATATATAACTTAGATTTTGACAGAAGCAAAAAAAGAAGGAAGTAGAAACATAAGGTTGAAGGCTAATATGAGGAAGAAAAAAATTTAAATTGAAGAAGTAAGAATGACTGTTAACTTTACATCTACATGAATCTGATTCTCAGGCTTCTAATATTGCTATTCCCACTTTAATCCTTTCATAAATGTAGAACAATTAAGTGCAATTAATTCAAGTCTGCTTGCAAATATATTTGTGAAGTTATAAAAATATCTCAAATGATATTTAATATTGGAATATTACAAACCAAACATATAAATACTTAACATGTGATTTAGTGTGAGGTGAAAGGATGGCCGAGAAATAGTGTAACTCTCACTATATTTGGTAAGAATTTTGTAGTGGAACATTTCTATCATAAAGAAATCGCACAAGACTTGATATCATATATTGTGCTCTATTTTTATTTGCCTCAATTTAACCTGTAAATTGATGTGGTCTCTCAATAAATAACATTTTTTAGATCCAAAAGCCAAATGTAGGATTCCTCCAGCTATTGACAATGGAGATTTGACTACATTTCCCCAAGAAGAATATGCTCCAGGAACATCAGTGGAGTATCAATGCCAGGCCTATTATGTACTTCAGGGCAACCCATATATAACATGTACAAATGGGCAGTGGACAGAACCACCAAAATGCTTAGGTAAGTACTTCAATATTCCATGGATCCTGGAAAACTACAGTGAAAAGATAATTTTTGGCATTTATGACAGAATTTAATTGGATTAATAAACAATCTCCTTATTGCTTGACTGCCAAACATGAATACATGTGGAAACAAAAACTGGGAAATTATTATTCAAAGATAACAGTCATGGAAAACTTATATATGCAAGATGCTTAAGGTGATAATCCACATTATGAATCTTTGCTAATAACATCTTACTATCACCCATTAAAGGTAATACTTATTTTACCCCATTTAGATTTCCACAATTAACAATCTACATTAAGCTTATTTTCATAGGGGTGGTTTAAAAATGTTTGAAGAAAGAATTCCTGAGTCAGAATCTAAGATTCTATTGAAAACCTAGAAGTCTAGGTTTTCTCTTTAACAAGAGGTAGTCAGTCTCTTTAACAAGAGGTTTTGTGTTAATATATATGTTCCTTTTTTTCTCCTTACAGAAGCATGTGTAATCTCAGAGGAGACCATGAATGAGCATAACATAGAGTTAAAATGGATACGTGACCAAAAAGTATATTTCAAAACAGATGATGATATTGAATTCAGGTGTAAATATAGATTTAAGCCAAAGACACCAAAAGTTTCTTTTCGAACAAAGTGTCAGGAAGGGACAGTGGTATATCCTAGATGTGAATAAAACTTGGTATACGTATTCATGTAATTAAAATGAATGCATTCATTCTAAATTTTCCATTATTAATCCAATTCATCTCTATTTTATTGTCCACATGCTAACTCATTTTATTCATATCAGAATTTGTGTTAAATATTAATTGGATGATGTAATTATAATTGGAGAGACCGCTGCCTCACTACTTAAACATACCACATTAAAATTTGGGAAACAATAATGCTATCTGATCTGTTTATAAACTATCTATTGTAAGAGATTAGGTGCAGTCACCTCAAAGCTTGCTTCTGTTCAGCACTCTACTAATACACTCAAAACTTTCTCCAAAACTTCTGAGGCTTTCTGAGACTCTGTATTTCAGAGAGATTGTAAGATTTAGGGTGGTCTTCAAAATCACCTTACTTCATATGTAAGTGAAGCCAACTAAGTTGTACCTTATGCAAGAAACATTGTATCTGTAGTTATTTATTAGTTCCTAATATAAGTCTACTTACATTTCAATAGATAAATAGAACAAATATGATGAAATGTGTGATCCTTTCTAAGATGTCAGCATACTCCAGGATCCAAACAAATCTTAGAGAGGAATAGTATCAGTTGGGTATATAAGCATCATAACCATGTCTTTAAAAGTGATAGATATTCAATACCAGGTATAGTCATACACACACATATGATTCTTTGATTACAGAATTAATGTTTGTAGAAATAATATTAACATAAAATACAATAAAATACTTAATTGACTATATCTAGGTTAGAAATAATAAGGGTGAGAGTAGATGCTTAACTATTATCTATGTATGTGCATGCTCAAATTTTTCTAACTTTAATCATTGAGTACCAAGAATATGGTATTTAAAAATAAAGATGGCTGGAAAGCAAAGGAATACATGTGGAGAAGGAAGATGATATTGAGATGTATAACATATTCATGATTTTCTCAGTCTAGATGGGTTTTGGAAATTATTCAACAGGAAGATTTTGAATTTAAATTTTTTCGTCCATATAAGGTAAACAACTTTAATGAGCCAAATCACTCAGAGTTAGAAATATTTTGATTTCTACAAAACATAAACCTTTAATGATGGACCTGATCTTATTGCTTGAATTTCAAAGCTACCTCTATGAACTACAGCACTAATGGAGTTAGACTGAGGAACTCACCTCGTGAAACAACTTAGTATCTGACTAAGGAGAAGCAAGTAGGGAGCTTACCTCCACTTCCCACTCCTGCCACACCCAGAGACTCAGAATCTCCAACAAGAACAATATTTTCAGTGTAAGAACACTTTGTAGGTGATACTGTACATTCAATTTTGTGTCACATCTGAGATACATAGATGATTCATAAGAGCCAGGTGCCATCCCTGAACAGTTACTTCTCCCTTGCAAGAAAAAACATGATTTTTGAGGTGGTCCTTTGGCATATAATGGCTGTAAAGTTTCCCACCAACCATTTTCTATTATTATTGTTAGACACAGTAGCCTACTCATAGCCATGAGGTTTACACAGCAGCCCAGGGAAAATTCTAATTCAATAATATTCCTGAAATACATATTTTCCCTAGCTTGTAAACTGGTGAGTTTTAGGATCTGTCCTTAAATTCCATGTGTGAATGTAATATGTTCAATGTTCCATATTCTTAATTTACTGGAGGAATTCTTTTTGCATGCTGGGTTTAGTAGGTTTTTCATATATTTGTGCAATTCCCTTCACTGTCAACAGTAACCAACAATTCTCTTCACTGCCACTACCACCACCAACAACAACAAACTTCTCATCTAGTCCTAAATGTCCCAGTTAAAAGCACCCTTGTCCTCCAATTCACATATAATGAGCAGTGGTTAGTTGAACTGCTACAAGTACTTTTAATGAAAGATTAAAATATGTAAAAACACAAATTATCAGAAAAAGTTAAAGAAAAATAGTCTTCTGTTGAGGTAATGTGTTGAACTTAGAAGAAAATCAACCAACTTTCTCAAAGGTACTACAAAATGAATGAAAAAAAAAAAGGAATCATGATATTTACCCACTTTTTGGAAAAGTTTAAGAATAATTGCAAAATTTTTTCATATTTTCCACACTCCTATAGATCCACATACATATTTCTAGATTGCATTTACCAGAAATTACTGGCTCAGTCTTGGTGATTTTTTTTGTTGTTATGACAGATTTTTTTCATGAATTATTTATATTTAAATTCTCTTCACTTTAAATGTGAAAGGCAAAGGAAAGGAGAGTACAGGAAGTGAATAGAGAGCTGAAATCAGCCTTCCCTTGATCTATTTCTTAGACCAAGGATGTATACTGGATAGAATAACTTTTATTCTCTTCTTTAGTGTTTGCATTGTTCTGCATGATTTTAATCTCAGAAATATTTCTAAGATGTTTACCATTATGTGACTCCAAAATGACCTCCTCAAATACCTTTGAATCTTCATTATAGAATTTCCTAATCTCCAAATTACTAATATAAGTGGAAAAATTAAGCTAGATTCAATAATATATTTATCAATGTGATTAGAAAAATAATGTGTAATTATTCATTAAATTAGGATGTTTACTTTTCTCCAAAAGAGAACTTGTGATTTTCCAGAAATAAAATGTGGAAATTTATATGATGAAAACAAATATAAACCAGCCTTCCCTGTTGCTGTGGGAATCAATTTCTACTATACACTATGTGATCATAGCTTTGTGTCTCTTCCACAATCCGTGTGATCTTGAACAACGCGCTGAGTAAGGGTGGGCTCCATCACCCCATAGTCGTGTGAGTAAAATGCGAATGCGCTGATCATTAATCTGGATGAATCATTCAGTGAGTCGAAAGGCATGTACCAGAAAGAATTTAGAGAATCCTATCAAAATCATGGGGTAGCGAGTGGATGAACTAGCAATGGTGATATCTGTCATTCTACCTGTATAGGGAGCTGTTTAGGAAAATCACATCATAAAAATAATACAAACTTGTAAATATCTAAATATTTTAATAATTGCAAATTATTTCAACTCACACTCATGGGCCATTGTATGGGTGCAGTTTTTCTCGAGAGAGTTTATTTTTGTGCATAATTTCTGACTTGAAATATGCTGGTTTTTAATATTCAAGGAGCAATTTTTTACAATTTGCCTTTTTGTGTTTTCCATTAATCATATCTTTGTTCCTTAATAATATGTCTGTCTTAACCTTTAAATGAGTTTAAAGAAGAGGAAGAGAAGTGAAGAACAGAAATAGAATCCTGACATAAAAATACTGAGGAAGGAAGATGAGGGAGATAAAAATCATTCTCTTCTTCCTCTGGAAAGCAATATAGGAGGATGAATTGAGAAATACAAATATTAACTTCCTTGAAGATCAAAAGAAACTTGCAGGTGTAAAACATATATATATATATATATATACACACACACACATATACGTATGTACACACACACAGCACAGATATGCACACACACTTATACAAACAATAGAGATTAATGACATTACATATTAATTTTTTTTCTGTTCTAGCATACTAGTTCTTCAGAAACTAAATTTTACACTTCACTTCTGTACTTTAGATTACTAAATGGTAATTTTCTTTCATTCCGAGTTTTATATTAGTCATATTTCGGGTTGTAAGGACAGTGTTTTTTCCCTTTTCTGGAAAATAGTCATTCTGCTTCTTTGGGAAAAACGCACCGGAAAAGTGACAGCATAGAAATTGTCTGTAACATGGACTTCAACCTTCCAAATAACCATTATATGTGCTAAAGGTGGCTTGTCCACCCTCCAGATGCAGACCTATCTGTAAGTAAATTACTGTTCTCACAGATCCCGGTACGTTTACTTATTTTATAAAGAAGTAACACTATTCATTGTGTTCATTATTACTTTTCTTGCTAGTGTCATCTATTTGTCTGTGGTTCCAATTGTGTCTATATATGCAAATCTCTGGATAATCTCCATTAAAATCAATTTTTCTACTTATATAAATTAAATATACTCAAAATAGAAAACAAGAGCCAAAGGCACATTCAGAAATTTGAAAGACAATTTTATGTTCAATTAACACTAATTTAAGTTTGCAGTGAAATTATTCCAAATACTTCACACTAAATAGGGATACATTAAAGTTTACATAAAGTGAGAGTAGAAATGTGAAATCTGTAATATGATATGGCTAACTACACACAATTATGACCCTTAACTTTATTGGCAAATGTTAAATTCACATAATACAATGACTTTCACATGAAAGTATTGATAATATCCAAAATTAAGAGAAGTTTGTGTTTCTTGAAATTGTTTCTCTTTAATATTTAGAATATATAAATCTCTTCCTTTGGACACAATATTGAAAATAGGGATATGTTAAAGTTGAACTGAAATGACATTTCCCATTCATTTATATGGATGCAAAACAGTTATGAAATTGAATAAGGAATTTGGGACCATAGTAAGTAAGGTCCCTAAACACAAAGACTAAGAGTACAGCGCCTCAATTAGCCTTCTACAGCTTCCCTCACTAGTGATGATAACCAGTTATCATTGATTTTTATAATAAATTTTTATTGCATGCCTATTGTAGGGCAAACACTACTATAAGTGCAGGTGTTGAGTTGTATGAGAGCAGTGTTCCTATATTCACAGATTTAATGTCAACTGGGAGCATAAAAATAAAAATCAATATAATAGTAAAGATAAAAGAAACATAAGGATTATGAATGATGCACATGAGGGTAGATAAATCATATGTGAGAAAGAATCTAAGTGGTGAGCATATTTCATGAAAGTGCTTTTTGGTGGTGCTCTGTGGTTTTTGACTTTGAGGTTGAGGACTGAAGTGAAGGAGCCAGATACGTGAAACAGTGTGAGGCATGAAAGGACTCCTGTTGCTGAACAAAACCAAACAAAACTGAAGGCTAGCGTGGCTCATGATGAGGGCAGGGGTATGGAATTAATTTATTTGGACCTTATCAGTCATGGTAAATATTCTGAATTTTATTCCAAGTGCAATGAGAAATCACTGGGAAGTTTTAAGCAGCAAAATTACACAAAATGAAATAGTTTACTCCTATTTTTATCAATTCTATTATTCTTCCTTCCCCAAACTCAATCCTTCTTCAGTTAAATTTTCGTTAGTGTTTGAAGAAATTACTTTTGCACTTCATTAAAGGTAAGTCTTCTGAAGACAAACTCTATAACTTTTCCTATGTCTAAGGATATATTTATTTCTCCTATGTTACTGAAGAATACTTGACTGAATTTAAATTTGTTGTTTACACTTTTTCTATTTCAGCACTTCAAAAATATTTAGCCACTTCTTTTTGACCTTCATGATCATTTAAAAAACCCACTGTCATTTGAATACTTATCTCCCTAATGTATAATTTCTTTCCAGTTATGTTCGAGATGATTTTCTTTTTCTTTAATTTTCAGCACTTTGGTATATGACATGTTTCATCATGACTTTCTTTGGAATTCTCCTGCTTGTAGTTCATGCAGTTTCTTGCCTATGTAGATTTATGACTTAAGCCCACTTTGGGAAATTTTCATCCATCAATTTCTTATTATTTTTTTTAAACCTCTACACCATGTCTCCTTTCTTTTGGGACTCTGAAGTTTTGTTATTTTCCCTCAGGTACCTGAAGCTTTGTTCATTTTTTTTTTTCAGTGTATTTTCTAATTGGGTAATTTCTATTGTTCTTATTTCAAGTTCATAGACTCTCTCTTCTGCCATAATCAAGCTATTATTGAGCTCATCCAATGATTAATTTAAAAATTCCTGTTACATTTTCAATTCTATATTTCCCATTAAGTTTTTAAAAATCATTACTAAATAATTCCAATATCTTTGTCATCTTGGTATTGGCATCTGTTGAATGCCTTTTCTAAACTTTTGAGATTTTCCTTATTCTTGGTAGGTAGAGTGATTTTCGACTGTATCCTGGAAATTTGGAAAATTATGGCTTGAGACCTGTGAATTTACTTAAGTCCTCTGTTTCGATGGTGTCCATTACTGTCATATAGAATGCCAGTCCAGGCTTCCTGCTTGGCTTCCACTGACCCCCCTTTCATATTCATAGCTCAGGTTTATTAGCTGAAAAGGATATGGTGCCAGAGTAGTAGACCTAGTCTCTCCTGAATAAATGCAATGACTTTCTGTTTTGAACTTTCATTTTGCTTTATTTTTACATGGTATATATTTCCTTTGTCTTTGGTATACATGTATTCTACCTATATCTACCTCCCTATCTCTAACTAGTTATCTGTCTATCAATCATCTACTATTTGGAAATGGTTTTATTTTTGGTAGTGTGGATAACTTTCCACTCATAGATTTTTAGTTATATTAGTTTCCTGTTCTACTATTTAATCTTTGTTCTCTGGCTTCTGCACTTTGTAAACTATGATTTTCTTTTCACACTTCTCTCTGGATTTCATGGCAGCTGTTTGCCTTTGGTTTACAATTCTCTGATGGATATTAAGAGACTTACTGATTTTCAGTTTGTTCAAATATATTCTTATGAGAACAAGAGTGACAACTTTCAAGCTCTTTACCTATTGGGGCTGAAATACAACTGTTGTAATTTTAGGTAAATTTTGACTGTTGCTGTAATAAAATGCCTTTGTTTTCTTTATTTTGATAATGTTCTTAAATATAAATTCTACATTGTCTGATAATGTCATTAATGTCACAGTTATTTTCCCTGTTTTTTGTTTGTTTGTTTGTTTGTTTGTTTTTTTGAGGTGCCAAGGCTAGGAATTGAACCTGGGACCTTGCATGTGCATAATCGGAACTCAACCACTGAGCTACACTGGCTCACCGGAGTTGGTTGTTTCATTTGTTTGCTTGTTTCTTTTGTTTTTCTTTTTATGAGGTACCAGGGATTGAACCCAGAACCTCGTACATGGGAATTTTTCTGCATCAATTATGACATGATCATATGATTTTTACTTTTAAGCGGGTGGTGAGTTACATTAGATGATTTTCCAATGTTGAACAAGCCTTTCATGCATGGCATAAATACCACTTGCCCATGTTATATAATTCTTTTATACAGTATTGAATTTGATTTTCTGATATTTTGTTGAGGATTTTTGCATCTATGTTCATGAGAAGTACTGCCTTGTAGTTTTCTTTCCTTTTCATTTATTTATCTCATTTTGATAGTAGAGTAATTGTGGCCTCTTAGAAAGTGTTAGGAAGTTTTCTGTGTGCTTTTATTTTTGAAGAGATTGTAGAGAATTGGAATCATTTTTTCCTTAAATGTTTGATAGAATTAACCACTAAAACTATCTGAGATTGGTGATTTCTTTTTTAGAAAGTTATTAATTATTGATAAAATATATTTGTTAGATATAGGACAAGTCATGTTATCTATTTCTTTGTGTGAGTTTTGATACTATGTGTCTTTGAAGGAATTCATCAATTTCACCTGAGTTATAAAATTTATGATCATAGAATAGTTTATTGTATTCCTTATTATCCTTTTAATATCCATGGTATCAGTAATGATGGTCCCTTTCTCATTTCTGATATTTTAATCTTCTCTTATTTCTTGGTTTGCCTGGCTAGAGGTTTCTCAATTTTATTGATCTCTTTAAAGACCCTGCTTTTAGTTTCATCAGTTTTCTCTGTTTTCAATTTCAGCAACTTTATCTGTTTACTTCTGTACTATTTTATTATTGTTTATTTCCTTATGTAATTTTAGGCTTAAATTGATTTTCCTTTTCTGTTTTTCTAAGGCGGAGATTAGATTATGGTTTTAGATAGTTCTTATCCTAATATATCTAATTATATCCTACTAATTTCTCTTTAAGTATTGCTCTGGCTGCATTCCACAAACTTTCATTTCCAGTGTATTTTCATTTTCATTTAGTTCAAGTGACATTTAAAATTCTCTTGAACTTTCTTCTTTGACCCATATGTTATTTAGTAGTGTGTTGTTTAATCTCCAAATATTTTGGGATTTTCCACCTGTCTTTTGGGCATTAATTTGAGGTTAATTTGATTATAATCTGAAAACATGCTTCTTTGTTCAAGTGTGTTTGCTGGCCCATAATGTGGTCCATCTTGGTGAATGTTCCATGCGAGCATTAGAAGAATGTGTCTTTTAGTATTGTTGGATAAAGAATTCTATAAATGTCAATTAGCTCAACTTGATTGATGGTGCTGTTCAGGTCCACTATATGCTACTGACTTTCTGCTTGTTTGATCTACAATTACTGAAAGAGCAATATTGAAGTCTCCAATTACAATAGTATATTTGTCTGCTTCTCATTTTTATTTGTTTCAAGAAATTTACTGTTTTCCTTTGTGGTTATGTTCTTTGACCCACAGATTGTTTAAAAGTATGTTATTTAGCCTCCAGATATTTGTGGATTTTTCAGTTTTCTGCCTTTTATTGATTTCCAGCTTCATTCCATTTTGGTCTGAGAAGATGCTCTGTATAATATCAGTCTTTTTAAAATTTTTGAGACTTGGTTGGTAACCCAACATGTGGTCTATAATGGAGAAGGTCCATGTGTGCCTGAGAAGAATGTATATCCTGCTCTTTTGGGGTACAATGTCCTTTATATTTCTGTTAGGTCTAGTCCATTTATCATATTATTCAATTTCTCTGTTTTCTTTTTGATCTTCTGTCTAGATGTTCTATATGTTGATGAGAATGAGATATTGAAGTCTCCAACTATAACAGTAGAGGAGTATTTCTCCCTGCAGTTTTGCTAGTGTTTACCCTATGTATTTTGGGACATGGTGATAAAGTGTACACATATTTATGATTGTTATTTCTTCTTGGAGGATTGACAGTTTATTAATATATAGTGCATTTCTTTGTTTCTTGTGTCAGCTTTTGACTTATGGTTTAATTTGTCCAGTATTTGTATAGCTACCCCAGCCATCTTTTAGTTACTATTTGCATGGATTATCTTTTTCCATCTTTTTCCTTTAAACCTATTAGTGTCTTTGCATCTAAAGTGAGTCTCTTGTAAATAACATTTGGTTGGATCATGCTTTTTTATCCCTTCTGCCAATCTCTGTCTTTTGATTGGGGAGTTTATTCCATTAATGCTCAGTATTAAAATCTCTACTTCAGTCATTTTGTCCCTTGGTTTTTATAAATCATATCTTTTTTGTCTGTCTTTTCCTTTATTACAGGCTCTTTTTCTATATAGTTGATCTTTTGTAATGTATCTGACTGATCCCTTTCTCATTTCTGTTTCTGTATATTTTTAAAATAACGTTCTTTTTGGTTACCCTGGTGCTTGTATTTCATGACCTATAGCTATAGTCTACTATTTTGGAAAGCTAACAATTTGCCCTCAATAGCATAGATGTTCTCTGCTCTCATATCCCTGTTTACCCTCTTTGTATTGTTTTTGTTCCACTTTACCTCTTTACAATTTTCCTGTCCATTATCAGGAAATATGTTGTTTTCTTATTCTACTGTATTCTGATCTTACAGGAATTAAAGAGCAGAGTTATATATTTTGGAAGCAGTACCATTGGGTTTGCATTTTCTCATTTTTTTACCTTTCCTGAAGATCTTCAAAATTCCTCACACTGCTCTAAGGCCATCTTTCTTATATTTTCCTTCAACCTGAAAATGCTTTTAGCAATTCTTCTCAACAGGAATTTTGGTCACAACTCTCCCAGTTTCTGTTTATCTATGAATGATTCAAATTCATCCTCATTTTTGAAGGACAGTTAATTGGACAAGAAATGTCAACTGGAATTTTATTTTCCCTTCCGTTCATTAAATATAACATACGACTGCCTTCTCACCTTCATGATTGCCGATGAGAAATCGGCACTTAGTCTTATTGATGATACCTTGTATGTCACAAATCACATTTCTCCTGCTGCTTTCAGAATTCTTTCTTTATCTTTAGCATTTGACATTCTGATTTGTATGTGTCTCACTGTAGGTCTATTAGAGCTTACTTTCTTTTGAGTACATTGAATTTCTTCGACATATATATTTATGTCTTTCATAAGAATTGGGAAATTTTTGCCCATTGTTTCCTCAAATATTCTTTCTGCCCTTCTTCCCTTCTCTTCTCCTTCTGGGACCCCCATGATGCATATTTTGGTACACTTCATGCTGTCACTCAGGTCTTTGAGACACTGCTCATTGTTTTCTATTCTTTTCTTGATCTGTTGTTCTGACTGTATGATTTCAATTGCCCTGTCTTCTACATAGTTGATTCTTTCTTCTGCCTATTCCAATCTGCTGTTGTGTGCCTCTAGTGTATTTTTCATCTCCATTATTGTGCCTTTTATGCCCATAATTTGTTATCTTTCTTTTTAAACTTCCAAATTCTTATTTTTGCTCAAGCATTGTCTTCTTAATATCCTTTATCTCTATATCCACTATTAGTTTATATCTATCAATATTTTCCTTTGCCTCTTAAAATAGGTTTAGATTTATTTGAAAATCTTTGATTAGATGTTCCCAAATGAGTGTATCTCTGATAAAGTTTTAATTTATTTCCTTTTCTAGTCAATGCATTCCTATTTCTTAATATGGCTTGTATTTTTTGTTAATGTCTTGTTATCTGATTGTTTTGTTGCGCTAACTCTGAAGTTCAGTTTCAACCTTATGAATAGGGTTTTATTGTAGATTGGCTATGGGTTTAGTTCCTTTTCCACACTTGGTAAAACTTATACTGGACTTTTAAACTAGCACGTGTTTAATTGTTCAGATTTTTTCAGGTCTTCTGAACCTGAAAGAAAAAGTGATGTAGCTTTGAAGATTGACCTTTTGGCTTGCAACTGTTACACGTCAAAGAGAAAGCTTCGTTTCCTCTGTTCTTTGTCCAGGAATCCTTATCCATTCTGTTTGTTTTTGTTCAGAATTTTCTCCCCAGCTTCTATAATTTGTTTAAATTCTTTCCCTCTCTCAGTGCCCCCTTATTCATTACATTTTTCATTTGTGCAACATGTCTTACTTTATAGAAGTTTAGTTTCCCAGTTCCTTTTTAGTCCATAAGGCTTTTCTTCCCGCAGATACTTCCCCATTAGGGTTTCTTATCAAGGAGAGAAAGATAGAGTCAATCCAGTAAGGTCTGTTTTTCATTTAGATAACGCAGCACCCAGAGTCTGGGTTGAGTTTGTGTAACTCTTGCTAACATTTCTGCCATTGTCTCTTTTTCATCCTTGGGACACTTGTGTTTTGGCACTCTTCAACTGTTTATACTCCACCCAGGACTCTGAGGACTTGGGTCCCTATGCCTAGATATGTGTGGGGTTCTCACCTACTTTTTTGAGTGTCTTTGTGGGCTGCAACCACCACAGGAGGAACTGGCGCGTGTTACCTTTCTGTGACTCTCTAACTGCATTGGACCTTGGGAGGGGTGAGTTCCAGACTGGATGGTCTGGAATGAAAATATCCTGCCTTATTTTGGTGTTGTGTCTTCTTTTATTTTTTTATTTGATTCAGCATCTGTTGTGCCATTCTACAGTTCTATCATCCTTCAGAAGTCCAAGAAAGCACAATTTGTCCTTTCAGCTATTTCTAAGCAAACACTTTGCCAGGGCATGTCTTATATCACCATATAAATGACATTCCCAGTTACAGCTGTATTAAATCACCCAATTTATGATACTCTGTTTAAGCAACCCTAGGAAACTAAGACACTTATCTATAATATTTTAAAAAATAAATCACGTAAGTTTGCTCTTTGACCCACGATAATTCCATATGCTAAGTGGAAAAATTGAAAAATATGTGAGTCCATGCAGGTGGTTAATTTAAAATAGTATAGTGTAGCTGATGAGCTAAAGGAGGTTGCAATTTTAATCCATGATGTGTTAGGACACAGAGTATTGATAGTAACAATTCCCTATATCATATTTTGTGTAACTTTTGAAAAAGATGGATAACTCTTGGAAACTTATAGTAGATGTTGGTGCCTGAACAATGAAATTTTACCCATATCCTCAGTGGTCCTGAAGACTGTATATAGAGAACAAACAGTTCAACAAGCAAAAAGTGACTGGTATTCAAGATTTGATCCAATTAATACTTTCTTTTCAGTTTCAATCATGGAAAAGCACTAACCACAATGCACTCTCATGTAGTAAGGGTCCTATTACACATTTACCATGTTGCCACAGGCTTCCAGAATTCATAGATTTATCATCACAAATTGATGGTATTTGGACCATAGATGTGAATTTGGTGCAGGTATCAAATGTAATCATCCACTATATTTATAATATGATGATAACATCAAAATTTGAAGAGCAAGCCAAAACTGATTTACAAATGGTCAAAACATATAAGACTATCAGAAGATAAGTGATAAATCCAGCTAAGATCTGAGGTTGTGTGCCAACATTAACATCTTTTAAAATTGTCTCACCAGGAGCCACTTGAGGTATTTCACAGGCAAATACATAAACTACTGTAATTTCCCAACCCTAAGGTTAAACTAAATATACAAATGGAGATTATATAATTCACATTTGTGTATATTGCTAGTTATCATCCATGAAATTATCTGAAAGAATTCCACATTTGAGAGGGAACCTGAACAGCATCACTCAATATCGTCCACATTAAAATACTGGATAAAACTATTCATCTGTCATATTTTATAAAATAAACATTAACTCTTACGTTTCTGGGAATTTCTAAGAAAAATATAAGAATGATGGTGTGGTTTGGTAACTTCCTATTCCCTTCAAGAAAGAACAACAAGAAACGGGAAATGTCAGAGTACAGCTTACTAGTTATTCAAGATAGTTGGCACTGTATGTCATGTTGTTAAGGGAATTGATTACAGTCTGTGGTCTTTAAATCAACTGATAAATTCTAGATTTTTATGGTTGAATAAGCCATAATGTGTATTTCAAATGGAGATTCAAGCATTCAAGTCTTGGTATGCAAATCTGTTTGCATCCTGTGGTTATAGAGGCTAACATGGCCACGGCCCCTCTTTGAGGAAATAAAACTGCACCTCAGCCTCGCCCTATTCACTTCCCCCCCCCCTCCACTACCCCCTCTTTTCGTGGCTGCTAGGGCTGAGATAAGAACAGCTCTCACCATCTTCCAAGAATTCGT